>JBBPDI010000020.1:4347349-4374144 GCA_037974545.1 Cucumis variabilis | reverse complement strand
ACTTGGGAAGATGGGTCTCAAAAATATCCCTGGCTTACGTGTAAAATAATTTGAAAGGAAGTTGCAACTTATAATAGGGAAGGTATGAAGGAAACGGTTCTTGCGCCAGAAAGTGAGGTAAGAAGCAATTGTTATCTCAGCCAATTGTTAGAATTCATTTTCTTCTCTCTTTTAGATTGTAATGTGGGTTAAACTGGTCAGCTCAAGTTTGAAATATAAAAATCTTGTAGCTTAGCCTTCTGAAATCTCCCAATTCAAGAAACATTCTTTGGTTTTTTATGGAACCAACCCGAGCTATTCTTTTGATGGGTTTTGACTACTCTATTCACCAGCAAAATTCAGCTAGCGCTGTTGAATCTTACTAGACAATATCAATAAACTTTTATACATGAAGTTATATTTTATTAGACAATAGCAATGAGAGCCTGATTTATCATACATAATGGAAGCTTTTACTTGTTTGATAATATCATCTATGTTTAGTTGATTAACTTAAAGCTCCTAATGTTTTTGGAGGTGAAGTGATGGCATCTCCTTGAAGAAACAATTAAAGTACTTTTAGTATGAAAAAAGTTAGTGAATTTTGAGAAGATTTTGAAGAAGGAAAGAGGAGAAAGAAGGTACATACATTGCAACAATTATAATGAAGTTATGAACATTCAGAAACTAAACCTACAGCACAAGAAGAGATTGCCAAGAGATGTCCTGCATGTAGCAAGAAGGCCATCTATATGAAATGCGATTCCACCTTTTCGGCAGTGGATCGTGCATTTTGTGAAATGAGATTTTGAGGTTTTCAATGTGTTCATATTAGCCTTCTCATGTTTGTCATAAAATGTTTCTGTTGATTAATTCAAACATCCTTATTGTTTTGGTAGGGCAAAACATTTAACA
Organism: Cucumis variabilis; assembly: GCA_037974545.1. Taxonomy (NCBI): domain Eukaryota; kingdom Viridiplantae; phylum Streptophyta; class Magnoliopsida; order Cucurbitales; family Cucurbitaceae; genus Cucumis; species Cucumis variabilis. Next base: position 4,373,250 of record JBBPDI010000020.1, on the reverse strand, counting down.
TTTGCAATGAAAAAAGATTTCTATATGATAACTCCAGTTTTTTTTCCCCTCTAATGTGCTTTGATTAAACAAAGGCTTATGACAAAAATGTGTAACCCCAAAAATAGCTGTCATACCGACTTATATATTCAATGATACCCTTTGTAGTTAACCTTGTTAACGTGTTTGTGGTAAATAAATGTACTTTTTCTTTTTAAAAAAAGTGTTAAAAAGTGACCTCAAACGGAGGCAACATTATGACTAATCTTTATGTTGTGTCCAGCTTAACAGAACCAGGAAGATGATAAAAATGCTAGAATTTTAAAGCAAAATATATTTACTTTTTAAACAATTTATATTTTAAAAATTAAGTTTATAAGCACCACTTTCACTTTTACTTTTGGTTTTGGAATCTGGTAAAAAAAAACTTTTACTTTTGTTTTTGGAATCTGGTAAAAAAAAAGTTAAAGGAATTTGGTAAGAAGAAATTTTTTGCTTCGCATCAACTTAGTTTTTACAGAGAAAAATAAAAACAAATTGGTTACTAAATGGGATCCTAAGATGGTAAACTATTTGAACAGTTAAGTTAATTCATGTATTGTATTAATTAATTCTTAATCCAAACCAGTCCAGTTATGTAATGTTGTAAATTAAACACCTAATAAACACACAAGCATACTTCAGGTCTTACTGTTCGGGGATCAAACATAACTAAATACAAAAGAAAATGACTCAACATGTAGATCAACCATCAATTTATTTGAAAGAATCCAAAAACAAATTTGTTTCATATACAAAAGAAAAACACAAAGAAATCATGGTTGAAAAACATTTCAAATAAAAAATCATGAAGATATAATTGAAAAACAAGAATTTGAAAATGGTCACAAGTGAAGAAAAATCTAGAAAACAAGATGAAAAATAAGTATCAAACATCGAGTAGAACAACGACACATTGGTTGTGGTGGAATTGAATCTTCAAACCGTCGAAGAACTTGAAGTGAATGATAAAGAAAATATTATTCTTGAAGGATTTTCTTCGAAAGCTAATTCTTTTGAAATTGATACTTTGAATATAGTTTTGAGTGAGATTGAAAGAAATATTTTTTTTGGGTTTACAACCAATGGAGAGGTTCATCTTTTAGTGGCCATATTTAATTTTTTGTCACAATGTTATCCCTTCGTTCATAATATTTTTGTTCAAAATGTAAGAGGTTGGTTTGGTCATACTCCATTAAACAAGTTTATTATTATTATTATTATTTTTTTGCTTCATAAATTTCTTCTTTTCAAAACTCGGGATGAGTTTTCTTTTTGGAAGGATAGAATGATGTAAGAAAACAAATGGTTAATTGGATAATTAAGTAATATTCTCGGTTAATTTCATTTTTATCCCCCAATTGCAATAGAACTCTACAAATAGGAGTCTTCTCCTCTTGTATGAAACACATTATTTATTCTAATAAAAAATCCATAATATTGGTTCTCAGAGGTTTCTCTATGAGGTTACTTAGATTACATCACTTACCCAAAACTTTTTTACGGTGAAGGAAATCTGACTTCGAGCAATGTAACAACTCCAACTTAGTCATCCACCTTTGTTAACCCACTTATTTGAGTGATGAAAGAGGCTTGGCATCGAGCAAGAAATTCAGCAAATGTTTGTTTTCTTTTTATCATTTTTTTAAAACTTTATTCAAAAAGGTTTGACTATACCTAATGTAATGACCCAACTTCTCAAATTAAGTTGAAATTGTTCCTTGAATACTAGACTCATACTTAAACATAAAATTGGATAAGCTTGGTAAAATTTTCACAACGACAAGGAGAATTTATAAAATTTGGGCCCTACTTCAAACAAAATTTTGAAAGTTCAATTTAAATATCAAAAAGGAAAGTTAAATCACGAAAACCCCTAACAGTCTCAATTACTAAAGAAGCCAAAGAAAACATAAACATAAAGTAGAAGCAGTTTGAAGGACATCCCCTATGACAATCACGACTCCTTGTCCCTCGCCGGTCCACCTCTCTTGTTACCTTTGCTTGAAAAGTTAAAAATAAAAAGGTGAGTATAAACATACCCAGTAAGAGACCCGCTAATGATCCTGTTAGGGGAAAAATAAAACTGTTAACTTCCTACTGCAGGTGCCCTACACTTTATCAGTCTTTTGAATCCCGTAGGAACACACATAATTAGTCTAATGCCCTGCAGAAAGCACATATCAGTCTAGTGCTCTCGTAGGATGCATAACATGTGGTGATCCCGTAGGACACGTGCAAGACACACTACCCAATAGAGAAAGCTAACAATTTCCCGTCAGTTTATTATAAACATATAATGAGACCATTCCTAGTACTGTTAAATTATTCCATCATTTAATCATTTCAGTGGAACGCACTAACAGTCAATCTACTCAATCCTATCACAGTGCCAGTCGATAGCATAACCACATCAGACAATCAAACTATGTATTTATAACGTCCTACTCAGTTCATGAGTACACTGTCCATACTTTAGTATGTCTGTAACGACCCAACTTTTCTAACTAAGTCAAAGTCATTAATTTCTACAAAAGACCTTGATTTACACAAAAATATTAAATTCATTTGAAATCATACTCTCAAAGAAAACAAATTTAAGTTTGGGCCCTATTTCAAATAACCAAAAATTTTAAAATAAAGTTTACAGGAACATCAGTTCATGAATTCAGTTAAACCACAAAATTTTCAAACAGTCTCAAGTGCTGAAAGAAACAAGAGAACAAAACAATAAGCGGAAGCAATTTAAGACATCCCTTATGGCAAATCACACATTCTTTTTGTCCCTCGTCGGTCTGCCTTCCTTGTTGCCTTTGCCTGAAAAGTTAAACATAAAAAGGGTGAGTATAAACATACTTAGTAAGAGACCTACTACTGGTCTCGCTAGGGAAAAATAAATTATTAACTTCCTAATGGGATACCCTGCACATGCATAATCTTGTGATCTCGTAGGATACACATAATCAGTCTATCGCTCCGAAGGACGCATAAATTAGTTTAGTATTTTGCAGAAACACATATCAGTCTAATGATCCCATAGGATGCACAAAAGGTGGTGATTCCGTAGGACACCTGCAAGGTAAACTACCCAATAGGAAACTAACAAATTTTCCCCTCAGTCCATTCTAAACATTTTACAATCATTCATAGTACAGTCAAATTTCCTGAATACATAATTCCTCCACTTAACATACAAACAGTCACCTTATTCTACTTTAACCCAAAGTCAGTCAGTAACATATCAATACCTCAGTCAAACAAGTCAAAATAAACATAACATCCCCTAAGTTCACAAGAACACAACCATACCTTGGTATATTTTACATCCAATCTAAACAACAAACCACCAGTTTAAATCCACACTCTATAGGAACATCTACGAGTTTCAGTCACTTCAACATCCAAATGTATATATATATATATATCCAATAAATCACAATGTGTACTCAACACCAAGTCTACATCAATCTATGCATATATATATATTTTTCCCAATCAAACACAACATACATTAAACCTCAAATCTACTTCGATATACATATGTGTCATATTTGACATCCATCCTCAGTTTTAAAGACAACATATTGTCAACATAATTATCTTTATAGGGGAGTGCAGTAGAAAGTCCCTTACATCAAAGTTACTCAAATTTCTCGAACAACTATATCCAACGAAATACACCTAATCATAAGGATAAAAGAACTCAATTATTTCCACGATACAATCTCCCTCTTAATTTCCTCAAGGTAAAATCTAGCTTACCAAGGTATATGCAAAACAATTCACAAATTAGTTGTGAATTTAAGTGACCCAACGTTACTCTCAACACCTGTAAGATTCAAATAACAAATTAATCAACTATTCCAACCATAACGCTTGAACAACTTTGAAACAATTACAACCCATAACTTAAATTGTTACCAACCAAAACAACTTTGATGATTTACAGAAGAAAGAGGCAGCGACTATCGATCCTAACGAAAGAAAATCGTGCAAATTGATTAGAGTGTAAGCTGGCTTGTAATCCGACTGGAAGTTAAAAAGTCGTGGTGGCACGCGATGTTCGACGGACAAGCTGAACGACGCAGAACTCCCAGGGGTAGATGAATCATACGGTAGACGGTTGATGAAGCGTGCGACGACTTCATGAACCAAGACGAATGGAGACAGAGGGTCACAGCGGTTTGGGATGACTTATAGTGGCACAGATGGAGACGAGATGCAACAGAGGTGCAACGCCAGAATTCGTGCAGTGAGGTTAAGGAGGTGGTCGGTCGGTGGCTTGCAGATGGTGAACGAAGACGGAGAACTGAGCGGTGGCAGTTGGGGCGAGAGAGAAATTTTCTTTTCTTTTTTTTTTTAAAAAATATAATAATAATAATAATTAAAATTATAATAATTATTATTATTATTTCTTATATATTTAAATCCTTATTCCTTTTCTTTTCCAACAATTCTAAAATACAATAACACTCAAAAAACTTAAAACCTTTAAATAAGGAGAATTTGAGAGAATTAAAATAAAATAGAGTACGTTACCTTAAAATCTCAGGGTGTTACATAGGTGGTGGGGACATTGGGAGCATTTTTTATGCAATGATCATGTCAAGTCGCATGATGAAGAGAATAATATAGAGTACTTTGCATTAAACGATTCGCATTCAATGGCACATTAAGAGAATTAACCTCAACAAGCTAAGGTTACATATACCAAAAACCTAACATACAAACTATAGCAAGGTCGTACACTTTTAGCCTGGCTAGATAAGTTTGTGTGCCTTAATTTAAGGCAAGTTTTTTAGAATATTGTTCTCTAAGATGACACAACTTATTCCACATTAAGTCTCATGAAACACAATCCCAATTTCAAAATAATCACATCCAACAATCAGTGCACTTTTAGGTGAGTGTTTCATGAACAAACAAGTAGACACCTAAAGTTTGATAGGCATAAGTGCTTCTTCTAGCATCACTGTATTAAATGCCTAACTCTTGGCATTCAACACAAGCTTCTTTCCTCGCTATTTATTGTTATCGCGTTGCTTACATTCACACGATATAACTACTTGCACAAACCCTGCTTAGGGGTTTTTTGTTATGTTTATGCAAACCTTGCTTTCATGAAACTCTCGTCCAAGATGTGAGGATTATGAATGTGATTGATTTGAAATTGGGATTGTATTTCATGGGACTTAGCAAACAAACTGGTAGTGTGATGATGTGTCATTGAATATGAATCATTTCATGCAAAACGTTTTCCAATATTCTCTTCATCATACGAGTTTACATGATCATTGCGTACAAAATGCTTCCAATATCTCCACCACCTACTGCTAAGTTCCCAAGTGCAAGTTTTTCTATTCCTTGTCCAAGTGTAAGGGAAACAATAGATTTACCTGGGTGATCCAGGGTCGAACAAGGGGAATTGATATCAAAGTTTAGTTCTAGGTTTACTTATCAACTAGGCATTATGACAAACGATTTTAAAAAATATAAAAAGAATTAAAACTATCTAAGTATCCTAGAGATGTTGTAAAGTTAATTTAATAAGGGTTGTTATGCGAATGGAGCAATGGACAAACTAACTCGCATTAAGAAAGAGGTTGAAGGAAAGTCTTATGCTACCGAGCGAATAAGTTAAATAACCACCTCAATGCGATATAATTCGCTAAATTATCTCCTGATTAAGACGTGCTTCGCTCGGAGTCATTGAACGCCACACTTGGTCTTTTTTAAGGATCCAAATGACTGAGACTAGTTTAGTAATGTATATCTAGAAGTATCTATTTATATTACTCAGAGTGCTTCACGTTTAAGGACCACAACCTCTCGATGCCTATTGTCCACACTTATTCACCTTTCGGGATATAAATGACGAAAGTCATCTCGCAAGGTTGAGAAAACACTTCCGTACTTCCCTGAACAAATAATGACAACATCCTTCCCTGAACAAATAATGACAACATCCTTGAAGTCTAAACAACAAACACAATGTTTAAGGTTAAATAACTTAATCAACATATATTAAGAGAATGCTTACGAGCGATAATATTATTCAAGATAGGCTAAATTGTCGTGCAAATGTAATCACTTACTTGGTAGCTTCACCACTATAATAGATCATATTCGTAAAATTTAGTTCACGAATATAGCTTCTATCATTTCTATTATAGGTAAATACTTGCAAACAGCTGAATCTTGAACTAAACCCACATTACCCACACATGTCTCATAACGATCTTTGATGAGTTATGCAAGAAACCTTTGGTTTCTATATATATATTTTATAACCATTAATCCCCTATGTAGCAACCTTTAAATGAGTAGTGACAAAGGCATGTAACTCTATAACCCTTTGTTTCCTCAACCTCCAAATTCATGCATAGGAATATATTACAAAACATTCTCCCTTTTGACTCTCTTTTTAGGGTTAAGAATCAGATGGGTAGATTAAATTTCATTGAAGCAAATCTGCATGATGAAACTGTTGCACACGGTCTCATTTAATGTGGTTAATGAACCAGACAAATTGTTTCCAAGTCCTCCCAATAATGAACGACCAATTATTTTAATTTTCTAGAAACATTCAACATGAAACAATGAGCTAAATGAGTTTCATGACAACTAGAAAAAAAAAAAACTTAAATAAGGCAAAAAAAAGATTGAAATATAATAGTTAAGATAAATTTTACTACAAGGTATGCAATGTGCACAAATTATCAAGTTCAAAGAAGCAATAAGTATGAAAAAAATGACCAACTACCAAATAATTTGAGAATCATTTCAAACCATTTTTTTTAAAATCAAACTAATCTTAGACATATAAAGAATACCTAAGATTAAATACTTTCATTAATGCATTTTGGTTGGCTTCCACACCGAAAGTCAGTATGATGGTATCAATATTTTTTCGACCAATGTACCTTATATGTTTTCTCTCTAAATGTAATAATAAAAAAATTTTGTCCAATTTTACTCAAATGTCCATTTGGCATATTCCTTTTTAAAGTTTCAACAACCCAAACTTGAATAAATGTGGTTGTAATATCATCTCAAATTAACTTGGTTCATTTTTTTTCCATCTCTATCTGTACCTAGGTTCATACATATTTCTATCAAATAAAAATTCAATATTGGAAATGGTATAGCACAAAAATAAAGTTCACAATCAAGAAACAAAGTATATGATAGTAAAAATTTGACAACTCCCCAACTATATCATCAACCAAGCTGAAAAATGATACTGTTAAATAATCTGTAGCTATACCACATGCATTTAACTACCAGATTAACTACAGGCACATGGAAGTAAAATGCACAATACTTTAGTAACCCAGTTTAACAAATATGCCTATATCTGAGGAGCCTCTTTGCTCAGATCAGAAATATTATTCATCATGAGTAACATATTTCTCCAGTTACATAAAATAGTTATAACAATAACTAAAATAACTTCAGGCTCCCCTTGAATATAACTAGTGTCTCGTTGATGACAACTTCAGGCTCCCCCTGAATATACAAAGAATCTTGTTGATGACAACTTCAGGCTCCCCCTGAATCTGTGAGTTGATCCCTCAACTCAATATCCTTCATGAGTATTTCTTCTCTTCTCAAAGAATGCTACTTTCCACGGAATCTCCATATTCCACAAAATTAAATCATCATCAATAAAATGATTACCTTTTTCAAGCTTTCACCATTTGCTAGGACGCTTGATCAATACTTTTTTGAACTACAAATTAATTTTCTTCTTCAACATTAAGCATCGTCAAGTTACCCGTATATATCTTCTCCAAAAATCTCTCTCAACAAAATTTTGAGATTTAAAAAATAGGTTGAAAAAGAATTATTTATTTGACAAAAACAAAAACTCAACACAAGCCATTAAAAAATAATATAAGCCATTAATCAAGAAACATAGTATTTTTCTTTTTCTTGTTATCCTCATTCTCTTTATGAGATACCAAACCCATATTTGGATTTCTACTTGTCTTAGGGGATAGCTCTAACATATTGTTACAACTTCTGATAATTCACTGTAGATAATTAGATTATATATCAATCAACCATCCCTCGTGGATCATCACACAAGTAATAAATGATTTATACACCACTGATTTTACACTGTCGAGAGGCATTTTTCTTCAATGGAAAAATTACACCAACAATTTCAGTTTCTATCGATGCCCTTTTCCTTAAAATATTTCCATGGTCGTAGCTTTAAGAATAAATCATCCCTCCAGCTCTCATTCCATTCTTCTTTTATTTATTTAATATTTTCTAAATTTAAAAAACAAGCTTAAAGCTAATTCTCAATTTTCTAGAGTTGAATTTTTTGTAATAAGGAATTTGGAACAAATTTTTAGTTAGGAACAAAACTTGAAATTTTAAGTATTGAAAAGATCGAGAAGCCTAGAAAATGGCCAAAGTAGATATTAATATTAAGTTGGGGGTATTATGGTCATCTCCCCATTATTCTTATCTTCTTCTTCCTTTATTATGGAAAGAAAAAGAAAGAAAAGGAGAAGTTTCTTCTTCCTCACACGTGGAGACCATCTCCTCCCTCTCTCTCAAACCTTCTCTTCCGTTCATGATTTCTCCATCTCTTCCTCTCCTTCACGTCAACGCTACCACCAAGCTGACAACCCTCCCTCGATGTCGGACGATGACCAGCAAGCCATGCTAGCCTCGTTGATTTTTTTAAATCTTCCTTGTCGTTAGTTAAACTTGGGCTATCCTGTTTCATTTCGTTCGTGGTCATTGAGTCGAGCCAACTTTCAAATGTTTCGTGTTGCTTATTGCCTGCTAATGGTCATGCTACGTCACCTTCTGCAATCATTGGCCTCATTGAATCTAGAAGTTAAGGTTAGTATTGGGTCATCTGGTGAGTTTTATGGGTTTTTCTTGAGGATCTATAATACCCATTAGCCTTTGGCTTCAAATTACTAGTTTCTATCACGTTTTGGTGTTATATTGAAGAGTAGCGGTGTTGTTTAGATATTGTCCAGCGGTTCGATTGGGCTTTCATCAAGATTTTGGTAATTAGTAAAGGTGGGAATTATTAAGATGTGAAATAGAGTTTTGGGTAAGGATTTGTCTACGTTAGTTGGATTTCTCCAAGAGTTTTGACTATCCATTGAGCTTCAACTGATATTTACATTACCCATTGCATTTCGTTGTTAGATTTGGATTCTTGGGTAATTTTAGTCATTGTTTAGCCCGTTGATGACTCAAAATTGGGTGTTGGGCACAAATTTGGGTAATATTCTAAGCTTTATGGAGTGGGTCTTGAGTACCCATTTAAATTTAGTGCTAATAGTGAGTAATACGTGATGTTGGATGCTTGTTTTTGAATTTAGAAAGTACTTATGGTGCTATCCATTAAATTCAAGGGTACTTTGTTAAGTTCTTCGTAAGGTTTGAAATAGTTTTCACAGACCATCTCTGGTTTTTATTTTGGTCTGAGCTAAACAAAGATTAAAATGTAAGATTAGATGTTTTTTAAAGTTAACTCCATTTCTAACAAGTTTCATGAATAAAGCTTGAGCAAATTATGAGGCTAAGTGAATGATTTTTGATGTAGAAAACAGATTACACAAATTTCACGCAATTTCGAGAAGCCTTTGGTTTTTTTAGTATCTTATTCAATGTCCTATAACTTTCATGAAGCACTCGTTAGCCAATTCTGACTGAAAATATGGTTAATTTTAGGAGGAAAGTAGGAGGTTGCAGAAAATGTGATTTTGGAGTACTTGTTTATCAGGGTAATAATTCTGGAAAAATCCAGTGGGAATCTCACTTTCATGTCTTGAAGGAAGTTGTATAGGGTCCCAAAGTGAAGAGTTTGATATAAAGTACATAAATTTTTATTAAGTATTGAAGAAGTTATGAGTTGTTGAAATTAGCCTACTGAAGTTAGGAATTTCTTGAAAAGTATGAATTATGATTTTATTTGTTACGTGTAGAATTCATGAGCTCCATAGTTTGTGCGTCATCTTAAGTTATTATAGAAAGACAAGATTATTTAAGGTCGCTTAAGACAAGTTTGGATAAATTCCTACGTATTTGACTCGTTAGATTGGTATTGAGATTTTTAATGGATCTATACCTCTAAGGTAGGAATATTGAATATTAGAGCATATGGATGTAAAAGACAACTTAAGTTTGAGTGCTTACGACGTTAAGAGTTAAGTTAAAGTTTAAGGGTCTCAAAAGTGTATTCACTTAAAAGACCCATTGAGCTTGAACTAATTTGGATGCTCATTGGGTTAAGTATCTAGATTTCAAGTCCAGGGGTTTGTGTGTGAAAAATTTAGTCTAATCCTAAGAGCGTTGAAAAGTCATAGATCTTAGAAGTATAAGATGGATTTAGGTGGCTTTATGAGATATTTTGCAAATAGTTGTACCCCTCGTGCTATGTGAAGACAATGATGAGACCCTAATCTATGTTTCAGGCCAAATTAAAATGGAGAAAGCGTATAATTTGCGGGGATCGAGTTATTAAGGTGAGTGGTTACTTTTAAACATTTGATATGAAAATTATTTCAAACGTACCGCATGAACTTAGTTTGTGAATAAGTGTTAGTATAACTTGCTTTGATAAAAGTGTACTATCGATAATGATCTCTAACGAAAGTCTTTGGCATTTCATGAGCTCACTTCAATATGAATTTGTAATACGTATTCTTGAACATGATTGGATCCAATTACGACTTGCGTGAGTTGTGATCAAAATTTGTTTTATAATGAGTTGATAAAATATGTTTACCTTTGTTTTATCGATGAGAATGTTTTGTTTGTTTATTAAGAAAACATTGATACCAAATTGAAGTAGTTAGAAGTAGCGAGATTTATGCTATGAATACGTGTTCTTAGAGACTTAATAGTGTACTGTAATTCCTTGGTAACTAATAGTTTGGAATAGTGTGGTGAGACACACTTCTCTTGTTGTTAAATCTGGAGATTGTATATATGCATTTAGAAGTAAAAAATTCTACCATTTTCAGGTTTGGCTACCCTAAATTTTAGGGGAGATGTAGCCGAAATTTTTGTAGAAATTCATAATATGCGTTTCGTAGAAATTAAGTTGGAAAAAGTTGTTTTAAAAAGTAGTTTTCATGCCATGATTTAGGTTAGAAAGAAAAATTTAGATTGGGGTGTAACACCAATGCTCGGACGAATAGAATAAATCATCTTTCAGGAATCTTGTAAATTAAATGTGGAATCTATATCAAACTACAAACAGAGATTGATATTACATCTCAAACAAAAAAAAACACATAATAAATCATCTTTGGTGATGTAATGTTTATTATTACAACTCAAACATAGAAGAAACTAAAACATACTCACGTTTTTTTTCAACTCTGTGAAATTAAAGGCAGTACACATCACCAAAGTTTAAAATCTTACCATTCATTTTCATTCTCTTTTTCTCAAAACTTCCTCTCATAGCCATGAAATCTTCCTTGGTCTTGATTTCCTAATTCAAACAAATAAAAATCAATTAAAAATCAACTAAATGCTTTATTGAGGTATTTCATCAAACACATTGTAAGTTACCAAAATGCTTCATCCCATAGCCAACTAGGGAGAAAAAATGTAGATTCACATTAGCAAAAAACTTTCTTCTCAGCATACCAAAATGATTTGTGAGTTCCCTTTTGAAAATTGAAGAAAATGAAAAGGAGAAACCAATTTCGTTCGCGTGGAACCTTAGATTCAAGTCCGTCAACCGTGGGTCGTCATTAGCCATGGGTCGTTGTCCTCCATGTGTGGAGCTTAGAAAAGACGACAACTTGAGAAAGACGACAACTCAAACCATACCAGCTTTAAGGGTTTTGGTGACCAGGTGGAGCGAGAAGGTATCGTGGAACCGTCTGTGGTGGAGCGTCAGCCGTGCACAGTAGAGCGAAGCTTGAGGCAACCAATGACTGAAAAAATTGGGAAAGGGAAAGAAGATTGGGATTTTCTTGGGTATTTGAGGAAAGAGAGGAAATTTGGGGAAAGTGTACGAGAGGAAATAAATAAATACTTAAATTTTATTATTTAAAATCAATAACATTTAAAAATTGTCATAGATTTATGATACTTAAAAACTGTCATAAATTCTTCAAATCCGAAAAATTCTGTTTTTTCTCGTAAAAAATGCACTTTCTTAGCATTTATGACATTTTTCACCCTCCAAACTCAATTTGGCTATGCCCAACTGTCATAGAAACTCATATTTCTTGCTGTGTATATTTGTTGTAAATTAAATTCACAATTCTTGCAACAATTGATTTTGACTTCATTTATATCAAGATATTGATATAACAAGAAAAAAAAATCAAGAATCAATAGTTTCATCATTTTTCCTTTTCTCTTGGGCATATATTGCCTGTCTCATCCTAAAGTGATTTTGCTTAGCCAAAACAACAATAATGAAATCAAATCACAGTTGCAATGAAAATGTATGTGCAAATTAAGAAGCGTTCTTCATTTTTCGTTGATCCATTCTCCATTTTAAATCTACTCAAATGGAAAATTAAATAAAATCATGAAACTGTTTCTTCATCCATTTCCAATAAATCCAATAAAGATAACACTTTTAACAAAAAATATATATAAATATATATACGCAACTTAATTTGAACTACAAAACATGTTTTTTAATTGAATCCTTCCCTCCGCCAATATCGGAGTTTTAATACAGTCAATGAAGAGAAGCATTGGGAAAGGAAAAATGTTAATTTACGAGAAATATTTGGGGAAATTGTAGAGTATCAAAAATTAGCTAAGATTTGGAAAGGTTCAGATAATTGATTTAAAAAGATAAAAGAAATTAAATAAGATTTGAAAAATGTAGAATTTCCATCTAATTGTCTACTAAGTTGATATATCAAGAAAATTCAAAACAATCGATAAGTAGGGAAATTTTAACATTTTAGGGATATCTTGATGGCTGATTTCGCTCATGATAGACTGAGAAAAACAATTTTACGAGTTTTAAAAAAATGTGCTACTTTTGAATGCAAAAACCAAAAGCGTGCCACTTTTGCCAATTTCCCTTTACTTTCAATATTAATTATTTATACAAAACCAAATAATTAATATCATAATCAAGATAAAATAATTTTTTTTAAAGAGCATTTTTAAAAATAGCAAAATAAATTAAAATATTTACAAGTTATAGCAAAATTTTAGATTTTATCACTAATAGTCTTCTATCACTAAGCATATCAATGACTATCAATGATAGAATTTGCTATAGGTTGTAAATATTTTCTAAAATCTACTATTTTTAAAATTTTCCCTTTTTTTAATTAAACATAACTACCTTTATATATATATATATATATATATATATATATATATATACTTAATTAATTCCAATTTCACCAAAAACTAACTTTTCCTTTTAAAATCACAGATCAACTCAAATTCACAATTCCTTCTAATTAACTAAATCTTCTCCGATATATAAGTTATTTTAAAATTTCATAAATTTCAACATCAATTATTTTAATCCAATAATTCAATTTTAGTGTCAATCGGCAAGTTAACACCCAAGTAATTAAAGATAATTAATAAAAACTCCTTAAAATTTGGGATATTACATTTCTTTTTCCAATAACTATATTCCAATATATAATTATCAATTTTCCTTTTAAATAAATTCTATTCTTTATATTTCTTCATTTACCTAATCATATCAACCTCTCTTCTCAATCAATAATATTTATCTTTTTTCAAATAATTAATTATCTTCCACAATAATTAATTTCTACAAATAAAATTATATTTACGCTTTTTTCATAATAATTATATATAGGAAATTTTTTAAAAATAATAGATTTTAAAAAATATGTACATCCTATAGGAAATTCTATCACTGATAGTCATTGATATGCTATAGTGATAGAAAACTATCAGTGATAGAATCCAAAATTTTGCTATAGCTTGTAAATATTTTAATTTATTTGGCTATTCTTAAAAATGCCCCTTTTATATACAAATATATATAATTGACAATAATTAACCATAATTCTACCAACACTCAAACCCACCAATTAATTAAATATTCACCCAAACAAATATTTAATTTATTCCAATTTCAACAAAACCAAATAATTTTATTCAAATAACTCAAAATAACACTCAATAAACTAATTAAATTCAGAATTACCTTAATTTTGAGGCATTACATCAAACATATTGTGCGTAAGTGTCACATCCCGCCCCAAAAGTCACTCTGTGCGATCAAGTGGAAACATAACCACCTAGACATTGCGAATCTCTACGTGAGATAACACTCAAAGTGCCTAGTAAGCGGAAAAACGCAACCAACATACTTAACGCAAAATGAAATCTCAATTGAGAACACAATTACTCATTGATAATGGATAAAGTACATATAACACTAGTACAACGTTTCTTCAACTGGAGATATATATATACAATCACAAACACTAGTTTAACTCTCCTCGTCTAGCTTCTATATACTATGTGAGTTGACATGGCCACTACCAAAATGATGTGATTTGAGTATGGCACACCAGGCAATCTAGACGACAAGTCAAACGTTGGATGTCCTTCGCTACCTGGGGGAAATAAATAAAAATATTTGAAAGGTTAGACAAAAATGTCTAGTGAGTGGAGTCTTTTACCAACACATTTAATAAGTCAAATTCTGCAATAACACGTTGTAATTCGTTTTGCCAAATCATATGATACACGTTGCTCAATAATAAAACATTGAGTTCAAATCATTTCAACGGATTAGGCACTCAACACAATTCAAATCTCATCAACATATATTTGTAAATCGCATAGAAATCATTTCTTTCAAATTATGTGTAAAGACTCATATCGCATAGAAACACATTATTCATATAATTTATCATATATTCATATCGCAGAATCACTCCGCAAATTTAATTACGCCTATGTACTCTTTCTTAGCTCAAGCGTTTACCACTCTTTTGCTGGGTTGTAGTCTCAATGTACTCAGCAAGTTTCCATCAACTCCATCACACATACCGCGTCTTCCAATGTCAGATCCTATAACAAGCAAAGGACATCTCATACCAGATCACGTAGCAAGTATGAGACATCCTATTTCAGATCACACAGCAAGAATATGACATCTTATCCTATATCACACAGCAAGGATAAGACATCTCACATAAGATCACAAAGCAACTGTGAGCAATCTCATCGCATAGGGTACAAAAAATCATCTCATCTCACTATTCTAGTTCATTTCCAATCTAAATCATTTATAAATCAAGTTTATTTTAAAGATTTGAGATCATAAGGGAAATCATATAACTCAAAAATTCAATAGAAATATATTTGAGGGTTCAAATGTATGGAAAATCCTTTTAGTTTCATGAAATTTTAAAACAACCCACCATCAATTAGCTTCTTCATCTAACTCCTTTGGCAAGAACCTCATTGTATTTCCTTGAAATTTCTTGCAAGATTCAAGCTAGTGGTGAATCTTTGAAATTCTTTCAATTTTTTCCTAAGTGAATACAAGGTAAAAATAATTTCAAAAATGGCCAGACTTCACCTATTTGTAAGTCTCTTCGGTGAGACTTCACATGGTGGAATGATTACTCTTACCTGGCACGGAGACAACGAATGCCAAAACGCAACATCACTCTCAATTCCTTACTCTGATTTCAATTGGGCAACAAGGTCAAATCAATCGCTGACTTTCTTAGACAAGGGTGACATCTTTACTTTTAGGTGAAGAAAGCTTATCTCGTCTTCTAGTCCACATCACGTAGCTCCATCTCATCGTGTAACAAGTTTCATCACATAACTCACTTTTACTGCATGAAATCTTGTTGAGTTTTTGTTTTTGTCAACTAAATAATTCTTTTTCAACCTATTTTTTAAATCACCAAATCTTCCTAATATATAAGGAGTTTTTGGTTAAGTTTGTTTCCTACTAATAAGGAAACTGTGATCTCATTGAGAGAGATCTTTGGAGAGGATATATACGGGTAACTTGTCGATGATTGTGGTTGACGAAAAAGTGATCCGTGTTTTGAAAAGTATTAAAGCGTCCAAGCAAGCTGTGGAAGCTTGAAAAGGTGATCCTTTTATGATGATTTAATATTGTTGACTATGGAGTTTCTGTGGAGTGTAGCGCTCTTTGAGAAGATAAGGAATATTCACAAAGGACATTGAGTTGAGGGATCAACTCATTGATTCAGGAGGAGCTTGAAGTTGTGTTAAAAAAGATTCTGGTTATATTCAGGGGGAGCCTGAAGTTTGTTTTGTTATTGTTATATCTATCTTTTATGTAACTAGTGAGACATATTACTTATGATGAATCTTAATAATATTCCTGATCTGAGCAAAAAGGCTCCTCAGACGTAGGCACATTTGTCGAACTGGGTTACTAAAGTGTTGTGCATTTTGTTTCTGTCTGCCTTTAGTTAAACCTGTAGTTAAATGCATGTGGTATAGCTAAAGGATATTAATAGTATCATTTTTCAAATCTTATCATGCAGTTAAGGATGTGATCAAGGTTTGTAAAATTTAATTTGTAATATTTTTAACTTTTCTTGTTTGAATATGTTTCAATTTAAAAATGTGCTTTATGCTTCTTGCCTACTTCACACCCCCCTATCTTTATTATGGATCATTACGATGTCAACTAATACCTAACATCATTGACTTATGTGACCAACATAAATTAAAGCAAATAATCTTGACTAAGCACATGCACATCAACTCAATTGATGAGAGAATAATAAATCCTTGTACAACAAGACACTATTTTTCTTCTAGTGATCATGAGATATTTAAATCTTAGACACGTTAGTATGTGATAAATGAGTGATGTTCATTCTCATGGCTGTACTAACTTCGTAATTGATTTCCTGTATATTTATTAATCGATAATTTTTATAGCCTATTTCATAAGAATATTTTCTTATTTTGGAAGAGGGGCCGTTTTCACCATCCATCATTCCACACTCACCTAATATATTAAAGGCTAATTAAAAGTTTAATTTGTTGGTGAACCTTAACTTTTCTATTCAGTCTCTATACTTAATATTTGTTGTATATCGTCAATCAATCAATATATATTTTAGTTGAAGAATACCACTTATATAACTAGTGTATCATGATTTTCATTGTACCGTACTCGATGTTTTTTTATTATGGTAAAAGTTACTTTTATTCGTTGTGATATTGGATAGCCAAATTTAAACGATGGCTAAATTTATAAGCTAAAGAATCTTTAAAAAAATCGTTTAGATTTGTCTTCTCAAATTTAAATGATCAAATCTACACGATCGTATACAAAAATAGCCAAATTTAAACAATCGTATACTAAAGAATCTTTAAAGAATTGTTTAGATTTGTCTGCACAAATTTAAACAATCAAATCTAAATGATCGTGTACAAATATAAACAATCATTTACAAGAGAAAAATAGCCAAATTTAAACGATCATTTACAAAAGAAAAATAGTAAAATTTAAACGATCGTATACTAAAGAATCTTTAAAAAAAATCGTTCAGATTTGGCTGTCCAAATTTAAACGATGGTATTTTAAAGAAACTTTAAAAACCCATTTTGACTCTCTTTACTCAACATGGTTTTCATCATTTCATTTTAAACAGTTTATGTAATATTAAAAATAGAATTTAAATTTTTCTAACACCTTGAACCTTCAAATATATTTGTGGTTTTTAAAAGATATTGAATGAGTGAGAATAAATGATTAATTAGACGGCAAATTAAGGATCTATTTGGTATAGACAACTCATATTATGTTATATATATGTTTTCAAATTCGAGTATGCATTTGGTTGGTAGTTGGATTCTATTTAGAAAACTATTCAAAATCCTATATGATCAAAACAATACAAATTTTAAAAAAAATTATGTTTGATGGCCGTAGGAAATAAAGAAAGATATGTTAGTAGTGTTGGGATTTATGTCCTAAAACTCATATATCATAAATATAATTCATTGACGATTATTATAAAATGTTATTCTTATAATAAAAAATCTTATTGATTATATTATTAGTTTTGACTTAATAACCCAAATCCAATAAACTAATATCCTAAGTTGTTTGATGAATCTTGAACAGTATGTAGAGACATACAGGGATCAATGTTCGAGATCAACTTAAATGGTCTATAGTATAAGGATAAGGTTGGGTACCTTATCTTGGTAACACTAAGGATACGACTCACTTTTTATTTGATACAAACGCAATGATCTAATGCGTTCGTGTAGGTGACATGCGAGTGAGGGTATCCCATGCAATTAGTTTACATAAGACCAGACCATGAGATAGTAACCACTAGATGTAACTCCGTTAACTAGTTAGGGTTTCAATTTTGATTAGGATGGCCTAGGTAACTTAGTCTTAATCCTTAGTGTATTATGAACTCCTGTTCGCGAGGGATTGATTTTTACGAGTGAGAGTGGCCAAATTGTCGACTCAATAGGCTTATGATTTTAGGGACAAGACTGAGTGAGAAGCTGAAAAATATAATCACACAAGATGGAATTTACTTCTTCCCGACTTTAGGGTAAGTAGATGAGTGTTTCCTTAAATGGTGTCTTTGGGAATTGAATAAAGGGCCCTACCCTCTCTACGGCACGAGAGAAATTTCTATTTATTAGTTAGACGATAAACATGTTGTTCATTAAAGGAGCACTGGTATTTAACGACTAGAGGTAACCCAGGGATAGAACGATAATTTGATCCAGCTGGTGTTACGAACACTCGTGAAGGACTAACTTATAGTTATTGGTCTATATCCATGGACACAAAAATATATCTACAGTGAGAAAAGTTCAGTTGTGAGTCTTTGGTGGAGTGTACACACAGTTAATGAATATTAATTAATGTGGTTAATGAGTTTAGTCAATTAATCTCATATCTTTGTAGCTTCTGATCTATAGATCCATTAGGTCCTCTTCCTAGTTCATAATGTCACACCCCGTTCTAGGTTTTTCTTTAAAATTAGATCATGGTGTGAATATACACCTCAAAACGATTTTTTCAAATGTAAGATTTATAAATCACTTTTCAATAAAAATCTATAAAAATTTCGGCAACACCTCCCCTAAAATACATGATAGCCAAACTTGAAATGAAGATATTTTAAACTAACTATTACATACAAAAGATTTCAATCTAATGAGGGATCTTCAAAACACAAATCTTAGCGTCTCTCTTGATACAACTTACTAACCCATGATGCATTACAAAAATTTAAACTATATATATACGAAAATGAAGATCTACAAGAAGTATAGGGTTTAAACAACGTTTGGTCCTAGATCGCTACCTGAGGGAGGGGGAAAGAAAACATTGAAAATGTAACCAAAAAATTAGATGTAAAAACTCCTAAAATATACTCAACAAGATGATTAAATATGCATCGATAATAAAATATTAATTACAACGTTATCGTCACATGATCCCCAATCAACTAACAAATCTGTAGTCAATCTGATCATGACAAGGCGTCTAAGTATACAGCCAAACATAGCTCACACATGATCAAGGAATCATGTGGTCATAACTAGCTCACACATATTTAGTACCTGCTACGATAGTAACTGCCATCCAATCTGACCATGATAGCATACTAAATACACGACTCAAAATAGCTCACACATGATTCATATTCACAAGAAAACACGCAGTCAAATGGAGCTCATGCATACTTAGCACCTACCACGGTAACAACCTCTACCAGTTCAACTAGGATAGCATACTAAATACACAGCCCGGAATAGCTCACACGTGATCCGTATCCACAAGAAAACACACGGCCAAACAAAGCTCACGCATACTTAGCACCTACTACAGTATCTACCTCCATCTCCACTCCTATTGTGCATATAGAGCTACCCACCATGGGTCAAACTAGGCCCGAAGCCCAATCACATTCTTTATTTATGTCCTCTCCGATCATGACCTCTTTCAGCCTTGAAACCCCCTGACGACCTTAGGTGGTACTATAAAAACATATTCGCGTAGCCTATGGGTAATCATCGTCATTCATAAAGTCTCATATTTCATGCTTAAAAGTCAAACATGGTCAGAAAACACATTTTTATAAAAATTCTAAACATGCTTATTCTTGAAACCATCACGAATAAATGATTCGTTTAAGTATAAATAGAAACATAGTTATAAAAAGTTTAAACAGTGGTAGTCTCCAAGCAATCTCGTAAAATAACATGTACAAGTATAAACAAAACTTAAAAACGAGCCACTCACAGTCAATAACTTGATCCCCTAAGGTTATACGCTTTCCACACAGTAATTTGACCTGAAACAACGATCAAAATCTCTTAGTTATCTTTACAAGACACACGACTACAATTAAGTGTAAAGTATTTCATAAGGCCACAAAAATCTATCTGATGCTTCTAAGGTCCTTGAATTTACAAAGCGCCTAAGATTAAACTAAACTTTTCACACATGGATCCTTGGACTCAAAATCTAGATATTTAACCCCATGAGCAACCGACTTAGTTCAAAATCAACGAGTCTTTCATGTAGATATGCTTTTATCCCCATTATCCATGATACTTTGGATTTTTACCCATTATATTACCATGATTTAAACTTGAAAATTCTCTAAGATCACTCAAACCATTCATATTTCAAATATGTAGAAACACACCCAACGACCTCCAAGGCTAGAAGAAAGTTTTTTCTTGACCTTTAACATTCAACTTTAAGACTCGAGTAGTATGAGTAATTTAATCTAAAAACTTAGACTCAATGGGCATTTAAGAGCTCAAAGAAAACTCACTTAAATTACTCCAACGTTTACCAAGCACTTAGCAAAGTAATCTTAACTTCAATGAAACATCCTCTAACAACCTTCAACTATCGAATCCTAGCATCCAAAACCATGGTTTGCTTAATAATAGGACCAAAACTCAATGGGTACTCAAGATCCACTAAGTAAAGTTTAGAATCTAACCCATGTTGTGTCAAAATTCCCAATTACGACCTTTCAAATGGTTGGATAGCGGCTTAAATGCTTCTAAAACTCGAATCTAGCGTCGAAAAGTAATGAGTAATGTTAAACTCAAGTCTAAATATAATGGGTATTCAAAATTACCTAATAAAAACACCCCCAAACCATAAAAATCTTACTCTAGAAGTTGGATCTAGATGAAGAATGGAGACAGACAACAATTTGTTTGGCCTTTGGCAAGCTACCGTGCACGATGGCTGTAGGAGAGGCATCAAAGAACCGGCTTATGACTGTGTGAAGGACGATGTGGCTGAGCTTTGCTCGTCAATGTGCATGTCATCATCTAGTTAGTCGAGCGACTCATTAATAAATGGATAACAAAGCTATACTGCGAATGCCAGACAACGAGGAGGAGACGAGCATCGCGGTTCGTAGCTAACTTGTAGCGTAAGGGAACAATGGTGAGTGCGGCGGCTGACAAGCGAAAGAGAACAGAGTGGAGGAGAGGAATGACTTAAAGAAGGGGAGGGGGTGCGCTCGAATCTTCTCGAAAACATTTCCCTCCTTTTCTTTTTCTTTAATTTATTTCATTACTATTATTATTTATCTATTTATTTTTAACAATATATATAGATTGACAAAAATTCCTCTCACTTCCAAAATAAAATCACTTCTTATCCTTATTACTCTTTCCAACACATCAAAATATCCAAGCCTTAAACCAAACTAAAATTTTTCCAACTTTCTTATTAAAACAAATTAACCTTAAGGAAGTGTAGAATGTAATTCAACTCGTTCTTCACCATTAAGAAGATATTAAATAAATAAATAAATAAAATAAGGAGAACAAAATGAGACCTTACACATATAAAGGGTAATGAGATTTATTTATATTAGTTTTAATTTGAAATGTTCAAATTTACTTTGAGAATTAGTTTAATCTATAGTGATACTTTATAATATAAAGTTTATATTTAACCAAACTTTATTATATAAATTTAATTTTGGATATGATTCAAAATTAATTTATGAGAGATAAAATATTTGAATGAGTTCAAATATTAAATTAATGTGAATTGAATTCATATTAAAATTAATGGTTATGAGAGAAATTGATATTTGAATATGATAAATATTAAGTTAAATATAAGATATTTAATTTAGCTATTAATTACTTGAAGTATTAATTAATAGTTTAGTTAAATTTGATTTAATTAAATTAACTCAATTAAAATAATTTAAAACTATAAAATATTAGAGAGATATTCATTAAATATGATTTAAATGAAATATTAATTAAATATGATTTGATTAATTATTAACTGATTAATTAATTAATTAGTTGATTTAAAATTTCTATTAATTTAATATTTTTTAAATTAATAGAATCTTTGATTCTCTCCTACTTTCTCAAGGAAAGGAAGTTATAAATATGCAAAAGAAAAACAGTTTTTCTAGATCAAGAAAAACTCAATGTTTTTGCTCTCTGCAAAAATAGTTCTCTCTGAAACTTTTCTCATCACAATTGGTTCCCACAAACCAACCTCATCCCAAAGGATAGGAAGGTCTCAAATGGGTGGTGTTCCCAAATTTGGAGATTTAGTAGATTCAGATACGTCAAACTACGTAAGTTTTTCTCTCTTTAATTAATACTTAATTAAAGCATGTTTAATAAAAAAAATAGTTTCTTAATTATATTTTGTCAATGTATTGGTATTTTGAGATTTCTGAATTAAATTGAGAAATGGTTATGTAAAATCTTTCGGTGTTAAGGGTTTTTATCCCTTCGATTGGTATTAGAGACATCTCAAATTTCAATTGAAAATTTTAAAATTTGCATTTGTTAGGTCGGATTTTTGCATTAAGAATGGGGTTTGCAAAATAGATGTTTTCGATTTTGGCACCTTAGATTACAATTTTTTTATTAACTTGATTGATGTAAAAACTTGTTTATTTGGGCATTTTAATTCTATAATCGAGTTCGTAAGTCCTTGTGGTTCGTTGACAAGAGTTGCTATGAAGATGCGATTAAAAAAAAGGAAAATCAAAACAAATATATTCCTTTTGCGCGTGTTTATAGTACATTGATTGGGTTTTTGGTGCATTGGCTATTCATTCACCATTGATGTAGGAGGTTGTGGGTTCAAATTCTAGATTGCATTGTTTATCATGGATCCTTCTTAAATATAAGTGTTATATTTTATTTGCATGATTTTTTCTAAGCATGTTCATGCATTTTTATATATTATAAATGTTATAGTCACTACAACAAATTTTCCCTTTAATGTCGGTAGTAAAAAATGAAAATGGATGTTTAATGTCGGTTTTTAAAATGTGGATATTTAATGTCGGTTTTAAACTAACATCAAAGTGGAAGGATTAATGTCGGTTTTAAACCGACATTAAAGTTATTATTATTATTTTTTTGTAAAATTAATATTTCTCTCCTAGTTTAGGGTTTTGTTGCTCTTTTTTCTTTAACCCATTGACAGTCGCCTCTATGCCCTTTCTTCCACCCCTCTCAACATCTTGCACCTACTCTTCCTCCATCTTTCCTCTACCCTTCTTTCATCTCTTCAATTTTTCTCTCAACCAAACCAGGCCTGTCCTCATCAGAGTTCTTCGTGCCCACCACCGCCACGCCGTCCACTATCGCGCCATCTCAAATCTTCGATGATCTGCTAATCACCGTCGCACATCTCAAATCATCTCGCCACCACTATTGCGCGTCCCAGATCGTCTCATCGTCGTCCCAGATCTTTGACATCCCAGATCTTAAACGAGTTGTCGCCGATCGTTCTTTGGTGCCCATTCGTCACGTTTCGTTTCAATGATATTCATAATTTTCCAATCGATATCACATTCTTCCATCTTGGTGGTAATAATTCCATTTATCATCTTCGATTCTTGTTCAGTTTGTGATTTTGTTTCATTTCATACTTCATTTATTGTTTATTTGAATTGTTCTTGTTTATTTTTTCAACTATTTGATGGGATTTGATTTTTGTGCATTCGTGGTTTTGAAGAATGGCTCACCAATCGGAAAAGAATCTCTTTTGATTGATAAAGCTCCTATGTATATTGTTGTTTTGGTTACATAATGTCAAATGCTTTGGTTATGCATGATACCTATTAGTTTTAAACTCATGGAGATCCAGTTCCCGTATGTAGTCCCTTGGATTTGCATGAAGCCTTTTGGGTGATGAGATTTGAGAAAATTACAATGAGAGTGTTATGTAATGTTTAATGTTAGCGTCGGAGAGAGTGAGACCAAGTTGGGAGAATTGAGGATATTGTGTGGTGTTTATAAAGATTAGAAAAGAAAGAGAAAGGAATTGAAAAGGGTTTAATTTAATTGTTGTTGAGTGGAAATGGAAGCTGTAGAATGAACGTGCTTGAATGCTCAAATGGAAAGGAATGGGCAAAGATGCTTCTCAATGTAGCTTTGCCGTCTTTCCATTTCCTTTCCTTTAATCATGTTTACCTTTTCCAATGCTTCAGTCACTATTTTGTTTTCTTCTTACCTAATTTCTCTCTTTCTTTTCTACTCACTAACTAAAACTCCAAATCCTAAATCCAACAAAGTTATGATTAAACATTCCCAACTTCTCATTGAATTCTATACATAAACTTGTGAATATGTATATAGAATACATGTTTTTCTTTCTAAATTTTTCCTTTTTAGTGTCTTTTAACTTTACTTTTCATGTGGTAGATTGTTAGCATTTACAGGTCAATTGGTGAAAGAAAGTGTAATAGAGAATGTGTTTTGTTAGAACCTAATTAATAATATTCTTAGTTACTTTTTTTAGAAAGGGAGAGATAATGGTAATGAAAAAATGGTGTGTGTTAACTATTAAGATGGGAGACACGTGGAGAATGTGATCCATCTCAAAGCACTTTATCTTAATTATTTTTTCACAAGCTAAAGGCCAAAACGACACGTTTTTCTAGAATTTGTATATAGAATACATAAACTTGTGAATATGTATATAGAATACATTTATTTTGTAGATATTTATGTTTCCTTTTTTTGGTATAGCTATTTGGAGTGTTATGTGAAGCACAATATCTTCAGAATGTGATGTGTTTTATTAATGTAAATTGAGTCAATTATGGTCATTTTCAAGGGGTTCAACTGCATCTGGAGAGTTGAGAAGGAGTCAAAAGGGATTTTTTAAGACAAAACTGACTTCTCTCACTTTCTTTCTCTGTATTACTAACTTTCAAAGTTTTTGTGACTTTTAGAAGTTTCATTAAGTTTGTGTTTGCTACTTGGTTATGCTTCATAATTGCTTTAGATTCACAAAAATTCTATAACTTGTAACCGTGTAATTCTACCCATTTTAGGAGTTCAAGACCTTTTTAACTTAGTGTATGTACTTGCTTTTTGTATATTGCAATAACCAAAGGTAGTTTAGTTTTTTTAAAATGACATTAGAGATACTTGTGGTGATTTTATAGGAAAGCATGAACTAATTTTGGCCATATCTGTATCTTCTTACTTTGTGAACATTGGTAAATAATGTGTAGGAAATTGATGGTTCAAGTTCAACCTTCAGTCAACTTCTTCGAATTGAATGTATTAAACTCATATCAAAATATCAATATCATGTGACAAAGTTGTTCGGACGAAAAGTGAGTTTGTGGCATGCAAGTATGTTGTTATTTCTTTATAAAATGAGGTTGTCATGTTAGTTTCGTGTTACATATTCATAATGAAATTTTATTTATTAAGTGACATCTGTTTAACAGCTTTAGCTACACCACAGTGATTTTGGAGGAGGTTCTTCTTAATAATTCTCCTTAGGGAGTTAGGTTCGTTTGGCAATTACTTTTCTTTCTTTTTTCTATTTCATGGAATTTGTTGCTTGAGAGAAATTGGATATTCTTAGGGATACATTAAATTAT
>JBBPDI010000020.1:4306379-4318189 GCA_037974545.1 Cucumis variabilis | reverse complement strand
GGTTAAGTTTTAATGAACCGGACTGGTTCGGACCGCCCAGAACAAATCCAAGAACTGTCACTTTCTGCTATACGGAATGCCTTTTTGTAGGCTCTTTTTAGTTATTAATATTTTTGGAGGAAATAATTGCAATGTAAAGGAATGACCAATTTGTCTAAACCTTTTACTGTTTTTTTTTTTTTTAATTTGTTATATTTTTCCTAAAAGTTTTATTATTTTATTTTTCTTATAAAGAATGAATTATGTTGGGAGACAACCACTTTTTAGTCCAATTATAAAATAAGTTCAACGTAGTTTAAAGTTATTTTTAGTTAGGTGTATATTGATTTTTGTGTTGTGGGTCACTTTAATTTGTGAAATTTATTTAAATACTTTCAAATGTACTTGGTACAAAAAAAAATGTCAAAGATAATAAAATGGTCAAATTATTTATTTTTATGATAAAATCAAGTGAGGTATATATATATATTATTATTTTTTTGTTTTAATGTGTAAATAGTTTTTTGAGTTGTGTTTAAGGATATTCTTTTCAAAAAATATATATATTTTGTGTATAAATCTTGCTTGCTAAGATATTTGTTTTTATGCTAGATGATTTTGAACGGAAAAACATAATCAACATCAACTAAAAATAAAAATAATAGGCCTAGGAAATATACAACTTCGAGGCTCAAATTAACACTTTTGGCCTTAGACAAGTTTACCAAAATGTGCCAGCATTTCTTAACTTATTGAAGTGTTCCAACACTCTATTTGAGATCACTTTAGTCATCCTCTCTCTTATATATCTTGCTCTAGATTTAGGTCATTCTAACTCATAAACTCGTAATTCGTTACACTTATCAACCCTCTACCTTAAAACATTGAATCTATGCAATAAATATCATAGATTTTTTAATTATGCAAATCAAGCTCTTTTCTTTATCGATGATGATATTATTAAAACATAACGCTCTTTTCTCTTCTCAAATTTGGACATCTCGATTGTCATTAATTTCTTTAATATTTTATAAGCTTATACATATAACTAATTCTGATTTTAATTAGTTTTTCACACAAATATTGATAATAAAAAACTTAATATCTTCTTTTTAAAATGTATTTTAGTTTCAAGTTATTGTTACCTATCTGACTTCGATTTTTCTTTTCACTTGAACTAACATACTAATAAACGTTTGTTTATAATAATTTCAAAACGTGAAAAATAGCTGAATTACAATTGTTATTGCAAATAAAGACAAGTAACAAACACAAGTTTTACATGAAAATCCCAGTTCACGGAGAAAAACCATCAAGCAAATCTTTCTTATTGTTTTATTATATAATTGATGATGTATAAAAGAATTAATTTATAGACAATAGAAACCTAATTAAAATAATAAAAGATAATTAAAACAAACATAAAAAACTAAAAAAAACCCTTGAGCTTTTAACATACAACAAACCTGTTAATTATAACAATTGTGATGATTAAATAATTGAAGTAACTTGCAAATATAAGTGGTGTGAGGAAAATAAAAATTAGGAAGAAATTAAAATAATAAATTGGTTAACATAATGAACCTAACTCAATTGACACACATAGTGCATGTTAGTGAACAACAAATCTAATACGATGTTGATTTAGTTTTTTTTCAAATAATTCTTGAACATCTGTTATAGGCTCAAGACTTAATTTTAAGATGCGTAACTTGTTTATTTTTTCTAGAAGGAAACTTATAATTCCTTATAGGGTTATCTATATGATGTATGTAAAGCATATGATTCCAAACTATTCCTATCCTTTCTACCATCGCACATGTTTTAATTACCTAAGTTATGTTGTTATTTACCAAATCAAATATTCGTATCAAGACTTCGATTAGAAATCCTATTTACTATTCTTCATCTTTTTGTAATTAACTTAAAATTCATATTAAATCATATATTTCTACATTTTAGTAATTCTACTGTCAACAAGATTAGATGAGAAATTTGAATCTCTACTTTCTTAATCAAACACATACGTCTTAAACAATTAATGTTTTTTAAAAAATGCATTTTCATTTAAATATTTGAGAAATTTGAACCTCTACTTTCTTAATCGAACACATACGTCTTAAACAATTAATGTTTTTCAAAAATGCATTTTCATTTAAATAATTTTTCTAAAAACTCATTAAAATAAAAACACGTGTGTTTGACAACATTTTTTCAAATATGTTTCTAGGTAAAAATTTGTTTAATTTGTTATATAGTAAAAATGTTTTTATTAATTTGAAATTACAATATAAAAAATGTCCGTGAAAATGATGGTCGAAGTTGGCCAACGAACATCAGGGATAGGAGGTTACAAGGAAAACCGTTGTTGGAAATTGGTTGATGATGGACACATGAAATGAAGTGATGG
This sequence comes from Cucumis variabilis, assembly GCA_037974545.1. Classification (NCBI taxonomy): domain Eukaryota; kingdom Viridiplantae; phylum Streptophyta; class Magnoliopsida; order Cucurbitales; family Cucurbitaceae; genus Cucumis; species Cucumis variabilis. Next base: position 4,315,800 of record JBBPDI010000020.1, on the reverse strand, counting down.
CCGGTGACTGCCACTAGAAAACGATGACCAAAGGATAGTGATATTCTATAAACTCTTTTTTTTTTAATTTCAAAATCCATTTTAGGTAATTGTCAAAACACATCATCTTTTTTTTCAAGACAACTTTTCCTTTTTTAATTTAATCGCTTAAAAATGCAATTCAAACACACTCTAAATTATCTTTGGATTTTGAATTCTTTGAAAGATGGCTAAATGACAATCTTAACAATTGTAAAAGTTTATGGAAATCGAGTCATATTGTCGTTTGGTGATGTTAAATTGAGTATTATTCTACAAGAGTAATAACAAACACGACATTTTTTAACTATCTTTTACTTTGTAAAAATAAACAATAGTTGTCCCATCCCATTGCATACATTCCTCCTTAGTTGGAGACTTTATTTTGATTCAAGTTATTGAGGGAAGAAATAGGTTTGTTATAGCAAATATGAACTATAACACTCATTTTGTTTCAATTTTCGCATTTTTTAATTACACTCAAATTCATGTTTGTGTTTTAAAATTCACTAAATAATCATTTCATTGATAAATTCTATTTTTTAAAATTATTTATAAATTTTGTGATACAGACAATCGAAACTCTCAAAACAATTGTATTTCTATTTTGAATTTTAGGGTTGTATTGTATTTCTATTTTGAATTTTAGGAACCGTTTGAGGGAAGCAAACGAATAAGAGGGAAAATGAAAATGGGGAGGGAAATTTAGTGGAGGAAAGAATTATTATAAAGGATTAAATGGGAGGAGTACGAAAAATTATTTATGATTTGTTTGGGAGAAAGATTATGTGGACGGAATATGGAGGAGGATTACGTGTGAAAGATTATGGAAAAAAAAATATTGTATTTTTTTTTAATTTTATAAACTTTTTTTTTTATTTTGTACCATAAACCCAATAAAATAAATGGTATTAATTTTTTTATTTGCATAAAATTCTTGTTTTTTTTTATCTCTACTATAAACCCAATAAAAAAATGGTATAAATTTTTTTATTTGTATAAAATTCTTGTTTTTTTATTTCTACCGTAAATCCAATAGAACACAAAATTTGTATTAATTTTATCTTTCTGGAGAAATACGGATTGAAGAAGAGAGGGGGATTTTGGTAGGGAGAAAAGAGGAAGTGAAAAGAAGAACGAGAACAAATAAGAAACGAATTACCTTGGGGAAAGGAAGAAGAAAAAATAAGAAAAGGAAAGAGAAAGGTTACCTTGGAAAAGTGAAGTATTAAATGGGAAAAGAGGGGAATAAGGGAGAATAATTGTATTATATTTCCTCCCTTAGTCTAGGCCAAACAAGGAAAGGATTAAGATAGTCTTTTTCCTTTCCCTCCCAGACCACCCCTTAGAGTGTGTTTGGGAGAATGGTTGAGTTGTAGAAGATTAGTGTTATGATAAACCTAGTGTTATAATAATATGTGTTTAGGGGAAAGGTTATGTAGGAAGAGTTTTGAGGTGATTATAATAAAATGTGCTTGGGGAAAGGGTTATGGGGTGATTATGATAAAGATGTGTTTGAGGAAGGGTTATGTCGTAGGTAGTGTTATGAAATTTATTTTTTTATACATTTTTAATAAAAAAAATTCGTATTCTAAATCCAACACAAATTTCGTATATTTAATTTACCAAATTATCCTATTTTCGTAAAATAATTTTTAATAATTTCTTTAAATGTGATGTCTATTTCAAACATTTTTTTACGTAATCGTTACGTGCGAATAATTTATTAATTTTTCAAAGAATTTTGTATTATAAATCCAATACACACACTTCATATAATTAATTTCTCGAAGTGTCCTATTTTCGTAAAACATTTTTCAGTCAATTTTTAACTTTTTAATGCAATTGTTACGTGCAAATAAATTATTATTATTTTTAAAAAAATCATATTCTAACTCCAATACAGAAATTTTGTATATTTAATTTACTAAATCGTCCTAGTTTTTTCAAAACAATTTGCCTTAATTTATTTAAATATGACATGAAATTTTTAACATTTTTTTAAGTAATCGTTACGGTTGAATAAATTACTATTTTTTCTTTTAAAAATAAAACATTCTCAGTTTTCTTCTTACCTAAACATTATGTTTTTTTTCTCTCTTTTTAAATTAGAGGATTGTTGGTCCATGGATCAACAAAAAGGATAAAAAAATTATAATGAAACAATGAAAGATATAAAAATAAAGAAGAGGAAAGAGAGAAAAAAAAGCACATTTTAGAAAGTATGAGCATAATTTGATAAAAAAATTATATTCAAAATTTAATTCAAATAAATCTTAAATCAAATCTCGCCATTAAATTGATTTTTTTAAAAGAAAATTCTTATACATTTTTAAGTTTAAATAATTTCAAAAAGAAAAAAAATATTTGTTATACATTTTTTAGGTTATTTAATGATTCAAACGTTATTTAATTTAATATTAAATTATCTGATTTGATTTTTTATAAATTTAATAAAATTTATTTTTTTAGAATTCATTTTAACTTAAATTTATCCGATATAGTTTAGATTCAAATAGATTAGTTTTAAAAAAATATTTGAGAAGGTGAAAAACGAATAAAAGAAGAAAAACAAATAAAAGACATGAAATAATAATTTTTTTGAAAAAAAAGTTAAATACAAGGACTAAATGTGTAAATTAATCACAATTAGTATTTAATTAAAATTAATTTTGTGAATAAAGTAAATTAAAAATAATATTCTTTTAAGATTATTAAATTAATTAAAAACAAATGGTATTTAATAAATAAAAGGGTAAACTTTTTTTTTAAATGAAATAATAAAACTATAAGGAGTTGAAAATGTAAGATTATGAGAAGTTGAAAAAATAGGTTTATGTGGAGTTGAAGAGGGATTGAGAAAGAAGAAAGAGAGAGGGAAGAGACGTTATGATAAACCTAAAACAATGGTTATTATAACCCTTCCCCCAAACAATGGTTGAGTTACCATAACCCTAACCCCATAGCGATAACTCTTTTCCTAAACGTCCACTTAATCTTTAAATTATATAATTACCAATTAAAGAGTAATTATAATAGATAAAAAATTTATGGTTAATAATTAAATATATACAACAATTTTTTTAAAAATTGCAAATATAGTAAAATCTAAGTTTAAATTATATTTTGTCCCTAAACTTTCTAACTTGTTCTAGTTTGGTCTCTCAACTTTTAAAAACATATCTTTTTTAGTTCCTAAACTTTTAAAATAGCATTTTAGTCTTTGTCGTTAAGATCTCATTTAACTCTCTAATGAAATAATGAGAGGATTCTGTTTTGGATGACTAAGCTACCAAATAAGATAATAACTCTTAATAATATAGAGTTTTAATTTTTAATTACAGGTTTAGATGGTAATTCGATGTTTTATAAAAAAAAACTCAAAAAGTCACTTTAACTTTAATATTTTGATTGTCACAATTTTGACGTATTGTTATTCTATTTCACTTTTTCAACTATATATGCTAGATGCAATTTATTTACATACAAATTTTGCAGTGCCTTAACTTTGAGATATTTTGTGATTCATTGAAGTGTTTCTCTTCCTCTCAATTATTTATTTATTTTTGATTTTGGGATACATTATAGAAATATTTATCTGCAATTTTATAGAGTTTATTTTATACATGTTTTGTAAATAGTTTATTTTACCTTGGCTTGTCATTGATGTTAACATCAACATGTTAGTTCTATTTTTTTTATCTACTAAATATCGTTATTTTGATTTGCTCCAAGATACCAATTTGAAAATAAAAAAAATAAAGGGTCAGGAGCCGAAGAGGGGATGCGAGAGAATTGAGTTTTGGAGAAAAAATAATATAGAGTATAATAATTCAAATATAGAAGCTACAACATCCTTCTGTTAATTGTATAGTAATAGAATTCTAACAGCACGAAACAAATTGAGTTTTTTTTTTTTTTCAAAAGTTTGAGGATCAAAACACACCTTTTAAAAGTTTAGGAACTAAAATAGAACAAGGTACAAAATTTAGGGTCCAAAATATGATTTTAACCCAAAATCTATCAATGATATACTTCTATCTCCAATAGACTCTTATAGTCCATCACTAATAGACTTCTATCACGACTTTGATAAATTTTGCTATATTTGCACTATTTTTCAAAAATATTGTTATAGATATGTTAATATTTTGAATATAATTGTTACATTTGCAACTATTCCAATAGGAAATAAATATACATACATCTTGAAATACATTATGCCATGCTACAAACTCAATAAAATTTTAAAAATCAAAGCAATGTATTATAAATTATATAATATTACAAAATAACAATTATTATACAAATTTTTTAGGATTATTTTCAATTTTAAAATATTACAAAATGAATCAAAATATAGTAAAATATTTGAATATTTACGATGAATTGCGATAGACTAAAATAGACTATTATATTTGTCTCTATCGATATAATGATACACAAGAGCAATAGTTTATCTTAGTCTTTCGTAATCTATCACATAAATCGTAATATTTTACCATATATCAAAAGTGCCGTTGTTTAAAATAATATTCTAAAATTTTAAACATAGTACATGTTCAGAAATAAATAATAACAATTTATCGTCAACTGATACTTAATGGGCAAATCCATCTTAATGTTATAATTTATAAATATTTGTATTAAACATATTTTATATTAGGTTTTTAGTAGTCCACGTGGGATTAATATAGTATATTTTTCCAGGCTGATTTTGAGAAATAATGAATTTCATATGGTGAAGGGAAAATATAATGGATGACAAAATTTATTATGGGATTTATGCAATATATTTGACTTAAAATCCAATTTTTAATTTTAATTTTTTTCCCTATTCCCATTTTATCTTCAAATATTTTTTCTTTCAATAGGCACATCCTTCACTCTGAACCTTTCTTAATCTTTTGAGTCATCTGATGTATCAGATGGTTTGTTTATCTCTGTCATTTCAAATATATTTTCCTTCTTAAATATATCTTTCACTCCAAATGTTCGTTCGTCGATCTCTAATCAAGTTGCTCGTTGATCATTCAATTGTCGTTGTCAATATTGAAATTGATATAATCGTTGTTGTGAAGCCATTTTAAGCGACATCCACTCGCAATCTCCAATTCTCAGACAAGGTGAGTTCTGATCAATCGATGGAACAAGTTCTTCATCTTCTTCTTTAAATTGATTTGTATTTAAAGAAATTAAAATTATACGCAGTAGAGACTAAATCATTTATGGTCATTTTCTATGTGTTTTTTTGCTTTTTTTTGTTGGAATCGAAGAAGAGAGTTTCTCGATTGAATTAATGAAATTGAGAACCAACCTTGGTGAAATTCCATTTGTAGAGGTCTCGTCTTGTTCCCAAATTCAAAAAACAATTAATTTCATAACCTTGAGGAGGCATTTGGGGTGGGGTATTAGAGTGAGGTGAAATGAGTTATTATAGCTCACTCCACGTTTGGCTCACATATTAACATAATCGAAGATTAGGGTTATCTAACTCTCCTCTTGCATTGTTGAACTCTCCCTCTCTCTTTTTTTTTTTTTTGCCACACTATTCAACTCCCTTTCTCTCTACCTTCAATCTCGGTCGGACTCGATTTCGAAATTGTTCGAGATCCCCTAAGACTTCCTATTTTCTTCCAATCTTGGTCGGACTAGGTCCCAAGATTGTCCGAGAATCCTTAAATATTCTTCTTTGTTCCCAATCTTGCTTGAAAACTTCCCTGAGTTGGCCTGAATTTCATCTAAAAACCACTATGTCCTTTAACTCGACTGAGAAAGCTCGAAGATATGCCTCGGGATCCATTTTCTAAAAGTTTTCCTGCTCTTTATCTCAGCCAATCATCATTGAAATAAATATTTAAAACAAATTTTTTACATGATAAATTTATGAAAGTTTGGAGATTTAATTTTGAATTGAGATTTAGTGTCCAAAGAAAGTATATATATATATATGTATGTATGTATATGTAGTGAAGAGAAAAGTAGTGAATATATATTTATATACAGTTTTTTTTCTTGCTTTCTTACTAACTACGTAGCCAAATCTATAGGATTATGCTTAAACTAATTTCAAATACAATAATCTAAAGATATGAGGAAACTATTTTGGGGAGATTAATCATAAATTTATCAAATGAGAATCCTAATTAAGAAAGATTTAACAATATATCAATTTAAGATTTATGTGTTTTCATGTACATATATATGCATGTCAATGATCTCGGGACAAAGGTGCCCCGAGATGTCCTTGACAGATACCAAGAAATTTTCTTTAAAGAGTTTTTAAAATTTGGAAAGAATTTCAGAGTCGATTTCGATCGAGATTAATCTTGAAAAAAACAAAATTTTTAGTTGTCGCAAGATGCACTTGGCTGAGAGTATGAAATGATGTGTCGTAGGAAATGGAACATTGTGTGCCAGGGATTTCAACCTAAAATAACAGTAATCTCTATTTTGCTTAATTCAATGTCCCAAATGTGAATTTGGGCTAAAATAGCTCACTCGACTCCTCAAGTCTGCACCGAAACAGACTATTATAATTCTCATACTATAATAAGTCATTCTTCGTCCCAAATGTCTTCCAATGATGAGCAAACTAGCTAGATCGACTATCAAAATTCAACAATTTTGAGAGAAGATTATAAAGAATTTCTTCCAAATTTATTCTTAAACTTCCTAGTTTGTAATTAGTGTTTTAGAATTGTAATTTAAATCATTCAATCAAATTGTGGTTTAAATAAGGTTTTAAATCGATTAAGTTTCAACATTTAAAAGATCATTTCTTAACACCCTTGTCTTAAAACTTTAATTCTCTTTCCTATTTATTAATAACAATCAAATATGATATAAAAATTAGATAATAATCAATATTAACTAGCAATTTTGTAACTATAGCTATCAAATAGCAATCGATATTACTAATATGCATTGTCCAAAACTATCATACAAATAATTATCGATGTTAGATGATAAAAAGAACAATCAATATTATAACAATTAGCATCATATAACACTTTGTATCATCCATAACCAATATTAGATAATAATTAGATAGCAATTATTATAATTGACAATGAAAAAAGTTAATATCAAACAAAATCAGATATAATTATCAAATTAAAATATATATGATATATTTCCACTCATGTTTGGTCAACTAATATTTAATGTTGGTGGGTTTGAAGTTGGTATATTTTACCAAATCATTCCACAACCCTCCCTTCTTTTAAGTTGTTCTTATGCTCTATTCCTTGGCCACGGTCAACAAATATAGTTTCTCACACATCAATGACCGTTTCTCACACTTAGACAATCACTTTTGCACTCTCAGCTCTAGTGACCTACTCCAGGCTCCGACGATAATTCTAATGACCAATTTTTGGCTTTAATAATCACACTAATGACAACTTCGGTGACCACCTTCACACAAACAGCTCCATCGATTAATTAGTGTTACCCACATCCATCATCAACAACAATTCTGACAACCAATTTCAAGCTTCAATAACCACCTTCATGTGACTCACTTCAACAACTAATTTTGATCTCAATTTTTTGTGCATGGTCAACTCATACGTTAAATGATTGATAAATGTGTTGTAGGGACGTGGCTGATTATATAAATATTTATATTTTGTCTGCTTAAGTGCAATATGTAAAATGCATTTTCATACCAAATAAGTGTTAAAGAATTTGGAAAAGTATGTAGAATGGTGAAACAAAAAGTTAAAGAAAAAGCAAACAAAAATAACAAATAACAAATAACAAGAAAAAAAATCATAACATAGAGACTTGCTTTTTAGAGCTATTTTATAATGGACAACGATCGAAAGAAGAAGAATGCGACGAGGAGGTTCTCGAAGAAGTTTTGATTTCTGACTAGTTTCCTATTTTATTTAACTATATAGTTGGTTCATTCTTCCTTCATGTTCATTACTAAAAACAAAATATTCAAAGAATGAAAAACTATTTAAAAATGCAATTTTCATATTTTACTTAAACTCAAGCAAAATTTGATGAAAATATTGAAAATAATTAAGAACAAAAATAGATCATAAAGATAAAAAACCAACACCATGTATCACATATTAACTCACCGACATCTAAACTTACTAAACATATGAAGTTAAAATCAGGGTCAATTCCTAGCCATTGACTAGTCCGCTCGATCCGTGGGGGAGAGTTCATTCCTTTCTTTAAGGCCAATTTGACTTTCAAAGGAGAGCCTAGGGCGCCAATCATGCTTTTCTCGTCCTCACCCATTTTGAATCAGATAGATGTTTACGGGTCTTTGACTACTTCGATCCTATATCAATTTAGCACCTCAAGCAACCCTTTAGTACCAAATAGCAATAAGATATTAATCAACAACAAAGAATATCATTAACAATTCACACAATAACAGTTAAAAATAAGCAATGAAAAAAAGAAATTACGTTGAATCAGTACATTTAAATTTAAACAATGAGCCGATAGATTTTTTCATTTTTACAAACTTAGTATAATTGGACTATGAACTTAATTTTTGAAAGCTATTTTATAATTCTAGTGACAACTTTTGGATTTGCTCTGTTCCAAAAGCCCTTTAATTACATTCGAAGTTGATTCAAGTTCTGCTTTCCCATACAACGTGGCCAAAAAAGAGGGGAGTACAAGAAACAAAAAAGAGACATGTCTAAATAAATAACATAATAAATAATTATAGTTGTTCCATCATTTAAATTTGTTATATCTCACCTATCCAACATTACTATTCTATCAATTATCTTAAACTTTTTCCCCACAATATTGTTGAATCAGAGATCAAATTAAGTTCAAACTTTAAAGTTTAGGGCAACAAAGTTATATAAGTTGATTTAGGTTAATCTTAACATTACTGCCAGGTCCAACATCATCTAACATATCAATAAAAATTCTTTTTCAATCTTCATAAACTATCTTAAGAACTTGTATCCTATAGAAACTAAAACAAAAGATCAGTGTAAAAATCATATATTTTTACCCAAAACTTTGGTTTGATATAAGATTTTGACCTACTTTCTAAATTTTGAAACTTTTTTCTTTTGCTTACATAATATTTATGTCATCTTGTCTTTCATGGAAATCAGATTAAGGATATTTATGGTATTTTCATAGCCAATTATATTATAAACAAAAAGACAAAACTCTTCAGTTTCAAAATTGAAAATATCCAATTTTAGTTTTTATTTTGAAGCTTTTATAGAAATTTATTCTTTACACTATTTGCTAGTGGAAGACTAGGACAGAAAGCCAAGAAATAGGTTACCCTAACGTACTTAAATGTAACTAATCATTATATATTTGGTGTTATCATGTAAGAAAAAAGAAAACAAAAACAATTAACCAACTTGTATTTTTCCCCATAAGTAGAGAGACTGAGACT
>JBBPDI010000020.1:4267938-4288322 GCA_037974545.1 Cucumis variabilis | reverse complement strand
ATTTCTTACACTCATTTTCTTTCTATCTTCTTCTACTAATACTTAGCCAACTGCTGTGGCTCCCACTCTCAATTTCATCCCCTCTGCTCTCCTTCTCACCCTACCTCCCTCTTCTACAACAACCTATATTATTTCATTCATCTCCTCCAATACTAATAACTATCCCTCTCAATCTACATGTTCATCCGAAAGATTTTTTAGGACTAACTCTACTTTTTTTTTTTTTTTAATTGATTAAGTTAACAATCAAATGACCTAAATTAGATCTTCAACTCAATCCATATCGTTATGGTTATTAATTCTATACTGTTAGATGAGTACTATTATTTTAATGTTGTTATATGTTATGATTTAAATATGAATTATTTGATGTGGTAATCATTTTTTAATAATTATGAGAAAGAAAATTATGTTTTTTCTTGGCATATGATTAATGAAGATTTTTTAGCCAAATTCAAAAGTACTGTAGACTTATGGGGGGGTGTTAAGAAGTAATTGATCATATTGTCATTATCAATAGCATGGATGAAGAACAATTGTCTCCTTACTTTGCCTTCGATGCACAATGTAAAGAAAATGATAATGGCCACTTAGTTAATTGTCCCAACCTCTCAATTTGTGAAAACAAATACTCAGGATTGAGAGCTTTAGGAACTTAAGTTCTCACATGATGTTGAACTAAAATAAAAACATAGCTGAACTCTAATCATCATAATGTAATGTGGATATCACTCTTGCAATCTCATTATTTTATATTTTCATTTTAAAAACAAGATAAGCATAAAGTTAAAAATCAACTAGTCAATATTAAATAACAAGATACGATATTTTTACTAAAAAAATCTAACTTGTACGATCAGAGAGGGATTTGAACTTTTGATTTATTAGTCTAATGAATACGCTTTAGTCAATTGAGTAGTATTCATGTTATGAAATCGACAAATAAAAATAAACAGAAAAAACGTAAGATTTACGTTGTTCATTAACAATGTATTAGCTACATTCACGTTATAAAAAATAATATTTTGTAAGAGTAAATAATTTAAAATACAAAACAGAGATAATGTCTCTAAAATTAAAGAGTTTATCTCTGAATTTTAAAATAAAAATTATAAAGAAAGTAAATATATAATCTAATTTATTTGTCATAGTTTTTAATAACTACAAGGATAGACAAACAGTTAAGAGTAAAAATTATGTAACAAGAAAGAATGCAAATTATGGTTTGTGGTAGTAAATGATAAGTAGTTTTGAGTGTGCATGCTTCAAACTTATTTTTAAAGGTAGAAAGTGGGATTTGGCTTTTAAAGAGTACTTAAAGGGAGAAGTGGGAAAGTGGAGGAAGATATGGATGGACTACAAAATATAATAGTGGGTATAATTTGAGAGCCTCATAAATTTGAAATAGCATAAATTCCATACCAAATATTTGAAGGGTTTTTTTTTTTTTCTTCTGTTATCCACTAGCTAGGAGTTGGAAGAACATATTCCAATTCTCACCATTAGTGGTGAAGAATTGATTGAAACTTTACTCTTTTGTCAAATTAAATGGGAATCCAAAGGGTGTGATTTGAAGAATAAATGCTATTACTTTTGTATCTAACAATTCCTTTTGGGTATTATTTTGTGTCATTGGGTATTAAGCAAGAATGAGAAAGAAAAATAAACTTTGTACCAAACCTTTGACATTCCACACATACACATTCAGAGTTGTTTGTTTAACACATGCATATGCTACTCTCCCACTTCTTTCAAATTTTTGCTAGCCTTTTTTGAATCTGTTTACTTTGTAAGTTATTTATGACAATTTATTGTTATTATTATTATTTATATTTGTGAGTGTCTGTACCACTTTAATTACTGCATATCAACATGACTCACAAAATAACACTTTCGATCATGCAACATTTGGATAAACTCATAAGATGTTAAACCCTAGATACATAAGTATTATGGATTGAACTTGTTTCTTATTGGCTCTTTACTAATTCAATGTCTTTTGTTTTTCATTAGATCAATCCATGATTATTTACACTGACAGATTTAATATAGGCTAATAAGCTCAAGCCCCCCTCAAACTTTTTTATATCATGTATATAGAAAATAACTGAGCGTGTCTTTGTACTACTAATTTGATTTCTCATATTTTGTGTTTTTTTTTCCTTCCTTGATATAGAGCCTTTGTTAACAAATTTTGTTGATCTGCCAATGATTTATAACAATTGGTTTCTGGAAGGAAATGTTTTTTTTTATTTCAATACCAAAGTTATGATAAGTTCTAAGCAAATATTTATCTTACCTTATATTAGCCAAAATTTACATCATATGGATAACTATCCATATATTTTTTTGTTTTTTTTCTTTTACAAAATTAAGATTATAGACATTATTTTTGTTCGGTAAACTCACTTTTTTTTAGAGAATATATTAATTTATATCCCTAAATTTTAATGGTTGTATCAATTTACATCATAAACTTTTGAAAGTGTATCAATTATATTTCGTTTGAAAAAATCTCATGTAAAATTTACAATTTTATTATTAAACTTCTAAAACTTTCCCAACATAAATCAATTTTGATTTTTAGTCAGAGTTCATATTTTTACTCTAAATGTCAATTTTACAAAACCAATATTTGAAAAAATCTATACACAAATATTTTGATTATTTTTAAAGGTCTGTAAATTGGCTCTAAATTGATTGATTTGTAAAAATTTAAGAGTTTAATTAACTAACGTAAAATATAAAAGTTTATACAATTATTAATTCATAATTTAAAAATATATGTTGGCAACAAACTATGTTGTTGTTATTATTTGAAACTTAGGCTTAAAATTTAAATATGTTTTCAAGTTAGTTGAAAAAAATTAATAAAAATATTAATGACAAAATTTAAAAAAATTAATAACTTAAAATAAATAAATAAATATATATATATATATATATATCAAAGAAAAAGCAAAAGAAAATTATAATATATATATATATATATATATATAATTCAACTAATTGAAATTTTCTTTTAAGTAGACCCACTAAAATCTAAACAGATTAATAAAACATAACAAACACATTGCCGTAATGCTACCATTTTGTTATTCAATTTCAAAATCACAAATAAATTGAGAAAAAATTTAAGCATACAACTTCTAATTAATTTCACATTCTGGTTTAATAGTTAAAATATCGCTTATACAACTTACACAAGTCATAGTTGATTGTATATATGTATACACATCACATATCACACATGTTTACATAAATATATAAACTAATTTGAAATATAGTAACATCAAAGTCTATTAATAACAGACATTAACCACTTTTTTATTATGACTCAATAGACATCAATAGAATTTTTTATTTTAAAATTTTGATATAATTTATAAATATTTTCAACTATTTATAATAATTTTCAAGAGGTTTGGTAACTAACAATTACTTACACGATGCGTACAACAACATTAAAAAAAAGAATACATGGTTAAATAGAATAGAATGATGTACTTAATTTTGTCTAACTTTACTTTTCCCTCTTCTTTCTGAAATTTAGGCATTTTGCCAGTTAATTAGGTTTTGATCCCTTTGTAAGAATATAGAAAAAGTTGGGTTTTTTCTTTTTGTTTTTGTTGATTATATGCTTCTTAATTATTGAATAATATAACGTAATGAAATGGCATTGGCTTAAGTATATGTTTAGTGCTTAGTTAACAAAGGTTATATTAGATTAATACAATATTTGGATGGAAGGCCAAACAAATTATGCTTTTGCTTTATTCATTGTAGTGGTGGAAAGCTAAGAGAATTTTTCAAATGCTTTGCTCTTAGATTCCAAAAATAAATTATCCATTTAATAAAATATCATTTAAGAGTTTATACTTTTTTAAAAAAACAAGTTTATATAAAGAAACAAGAATATCCTGACCTTAATTAGTGTATACAAAAGTTCAATAGGTCAAAACATTACATAGATATCTTTTAAGGTTGATATCTTCCGGTGTTTTTTCCCTTTTAAAATGCTATAATTCTATTCATTTCTTAAAAGAATATAATCTTTCATTTTAGAATAGAAGATTCAATCTCCGGTTGTATTATATGTAATTAATTCAATTAATTGTTGTATTATATGGAATTAAGCACACTTATTAGATTAGTTTAAAGTTTGTTCTAAAAAATTCAAATTATAGTATAAACGCTGCTTTAACTTATAAGTTTAGGTGTTTATGTTATCTATTGTCTACTCTACTCTGAAAAGTAGAAAACTTAAAATTTTATTTGGTAATCATTTTTTAAAATTTAAACTAAGCGTATAAATATCAATTCTATATATTGATTGATATTTATGTCTTATTGCATGTCTTTTTAAAAATAATTTTAAAATTAAAGCCAACATCTAAAAACTAACATAAATATTTTGGTTTCATACCTTGTTTTTGTTTTTTAAGATTGGACAAGACAATTCAAATGTGAATAAAAAATCTAAAAACCATAAGTAGAAAATAGAAGAAAACAAGCAAAAAAATTTTAACCAAAAAACAAAAAAATAATAATTTTCAAACATTCTTCCACTTCTACAATTTAATTAAAAGTTCCAATATTATCTTAAGATAAACCGAAAGAAATAGAAGAATTGAGAGGAAACAAACAAACGAACCTAAATTTTAAAATAAATATTGTATTACAAAACAACAGATTCGCTTAAACCTAAAATTACGAAACTTAATTTTAAAATAAATAATATTTAAAAAAAATTTCAAAAATATAAAAAATTAAGAATGTTTTTTTAAAATAATAGATTTTACAAAATATTTACAACCTATAGCAAATTTTATCACTAATAGTGATGGATATGTTATAGTGATAGAAGACTATCAGTGATAGAATTCAAAATTTTGCTATAACTTGCAAATATTTTAATTTATTTTGCTGTTTTTAAAAATGTCTCAAAAATTAACAAACTATTTAGACTCTATAAAACAAAACAATTAAAACCCAAACTTCGTTCTACTTAATTTTTTTATGAAATGTAAATATTTTGTCAAATGTTCTATTTTTTACAATTTTTCTAACATGTTTACTCATTTGTTTTTATATTTTGTTTTTCGTACGAGTAGTTGTACATCTAGTCCAACCATATTCCCTTAAGCTTTCCTGATATACTTTCCTGATATTAATATTTTTGAAATGATTTTGTGTAGATATTGTATTTTGTCCTACATTTTATTTATTTATTTATTTATTCATTTATTTATATTCATCTATTTTTTATAAAAGAATTTGAATTTTATTTTTTTTGTAAATATTATGTTTTAAAAAAACAAAAATGAAAACAAAAACAAACGATAAAATAAAGATAAAAAAAAGTTTATTTTTTCTCTCTATTTTTTCTCAACTACTCCCTATTTTTTGTTTTTCTTCTTTTCATTAAGTCTCACTCTCCCACTTTCTCATCATTCTTTCACTTCACTTCACTTAGTAATTAAATAAAAAGAAACTATCAACCTTGCCCTATAAGAAGAGAATGATAAGATTTTTGTAAGCGAGGTTATTTTTTAGAGATTTAGAAAGGAAAGGTATTTTCATTTGTTGATAATTGGGAAGAATTTGAGAGGAGTAAATTTTTTTAAATTTAAGTCATGATTGTTAATTGCAATAATTATTTGGCACACATTTACTCTCCGTTTTAATTCTTTATTTGCTATTTACATTTGAATTATTTTGAATTATTTGGCATCTATTTGTTTTAATTCTTTATTTGTTATTTACATTTGAATTATTAGAAACCCATTTGGCTCTGTGTTAATTTTTCATTTGTTATTTACATTCTTGCATATGCGTTAATTATTTGATACCAATTTGGGCTATTAATTTTAATTATTTGGTATCCCTTCTACTCTGTATAATATTTTAGTATCCCTATTAATTTTAATTATTTGGTATCCCTTCCATTCTGTATAATATTTTAGTATCCCTATTAATTTTAATTATTCGGTATCCCTTCCATTCTGTATAATATTTTAGTATTCCATTTGTCTTTGTATAATATTTTAGTATCTCATTTGGCTGTTTTAGTATCTAATTTTGGCTGCTTTATAATATTTTTAGTATCTCATTTGGCTTCTGAATAATTTTTAATCTGTATAATATTTTGGTATCAATTATTCATTTGTAATTATTTGGCTACTGTGATATTTATTTGCATATTGCAATAATTATTTAACATCCATTTGGCAATTGTGTTATTTATTTGTATCTTGCATTAATTTAGCATGTTGGCCTACTTTAATTACCCATTTGTCAGTTAAGCAATTAATTATTTGTCTCTGTATTAATTAATTAATTAGCATCCTTTTAATTATTCATTGAACATTTAACATCATGAAGTATGACATCATGCGTTAATTAATTACTCAATTACCTTGCATGGCTTGCTTTGATTAATTATTTCGCATCTCCCTGTTTTAATTAATTATTTTGCATCATTATTTTGCATTGTGGCATGTATCCCATTTATTTTATGTATTTATTTTATGTATCTCACTGTACTATTTTATCTCAAACTTCTTTGTATTATTTTATCTCATCATATTACCTTATTTATTTTCTAAGTTAACATTGGTTTGTCATTATTATTATTTATTTATTTTCAAATTTGAAATAAAAATCTAAATTAGAGCAAAAGGTATTATTTTTATGGATTTTATAATTTAAATTCCATGAATACATGAAATTTCTCAATTTCTCAATTTAATTAATAGATTGTTTTTAAAATTATAAACACATTTTCATATTTAAATTAGGATTGAGTAGTGTTTTCTATGAATTTATTAATTTTTAAATACATAAAATTTCTCATTAGACACTTATGATGGAGATTAAAATATTAAAGTTTTGGTATTTTAATATTATTGAGGTGAATATAAAAAAAATCTTTTAAAACAAAAATAAATTTTGTTTTTTTAATGGCTCCTATGTCACTCATAATTATCAATTCATGCTTAGGTTTTATTTTATTCGATATGAATTGATATCCGTGCGACATTTAAAAAAAACTAAATAAAAAACTTTGTTTTATGAATCCCTATAATTTAATTTAAAAGATAAATTTTAGTAACCGTTTTATGGCTGTTGTAGGGTGCTAATACCTTCCCTACACATAACTGACTCCCGAAATTAAATATCATGAATTTACGTAGACCAATTTTTTTCTTTGGGTGACCAATCATACCTTAATATGGTTGGTGACGACTCCAAAATTATTTATCAATTGAAATTTAAATAAATGAAGAGGTCAATCGCTCCGCGTCGCGACATTTTGTATTAAGCATTATTATTACTTTATAATCATATCATAAAATTGATTGGATTCTTTTACACAACTACAAATATTTCAAATGGTAAGAGTAAAAGGAATGAGAAATAATTAATGGGGGAATTTGTATTTATAGAAACACCACTATTCATACATACAGCTCATTTATAGGAAAATATAAAGATTGAAAAATGTTTGAAAAGATAAGACATTGCATGTGGAACAATTTATTCCAAATTGTCCAAAAAAAAAAAAGTTTTAAATTTTCATGTCCTTCCATTAATAATAATAATAATAATAATAAAATTAGTTTGGGAAAAGACCATTCAAAGTACATATGGGAATGGGGGAGAGATAGCAAATGAAAGAGGGAGCAGAGTCAAAAAGGCATGTGACCCTAAGGTCCTCACAACACAAAAATTTTAACAACATATTTGGTATCTTATTATTCCAATTCTATTTATTCTCTTTTTACACTTAATAAATAAAATGTAATCAATTCAATTTTGTTTTACTATCATTATCTTTTTAAATAATATTCAAATTTTAGCTATAAGTGGATATCAATATTTACACGTACTTTTTTACCAATTTTATATGTATTTCAATTCACTTAGGACAAATTCAAGTATTATTCTAGTATAATTGGATCGCATTGAATTAATGGAATCTATCATAGATGAATAAATTTAGTGAGTCCTTGCTTCAATTCTAATTGAAACTTGATTGTATGATATGAAGAAACATGCACTCCATTCTTTGTTTTCCATTCTGTAGTTCAAGTCATTTTTTATAGCAAAGTTGTTGAATTTAACTATTTTGTTTAGACATGTAATGAGATGTGTTAGAGAGTTGAAATCTAATCAGAATTATTGAAAATAAAAAAATGTTAAGAAAGTATGAGTAATTGAAGATGAGACCTTCATGTAAAAACAATGAGAATAAGAGTTAAATTGAAATTTGTCGAAACAAAATAAGTTTTGTATTAAAATTTGGGTTCACAAGTTTAAATCATACTTATGAAATTTTTTATTATATTACATTATAAACGACTAAATCTTGTTATGGTCACCAAACTCTCCCTAATGTTTTTTAGGACTTTAATAACTACTAAATATTTTATTTAAACAAACAATTGAGTTACACAATTAATTTAATCCTCCTTTGTGTCCTTATTATGCTAATTAATACATTTTTGTTCTATGTAATTCACACCATTTATTTTAGAAGAATCGTAGCATGTATAAATTTTTGAAACAATAATTAAATAAATATCAACATTTTTAAAAACATGCAAACTTGTGCTGTTTATTAGTGATGGACTACCAATAATATAATTATCTATCAGCAATTAACCATGAGATTCTACCAACATAGAAGTTTATTGTTGATAAAATTTCCTATATTTTTAGAAAATCTAAAACATTACTATATATGTAAATACTCTGTTACATTTGCGATTATCATTTTATTTTAGTCTCTGTATTATTATGTTTCTATACCCTGCATTTATTTTAGTCTTAAAAAAAATTTGTCATCTATATGCATTTATTTATTTTTTTAGGTAAACTATTAATATTATTTAAACTAACTTAGGTAAAAAAAAATTATCAAGGGAGTAATTTAAAATTATGATAAGCCAACAATGTTATCTTATATATGAAGTTTTATTATTTTACTCTAATCATTTAAAAAAAAAAAAAGAATAACAGTCCTAACATTATTTATTTATGACAAATTGCAAAAATTACTCTGAAAATATAGTTATAATTGCATTTACATTCTCATACTTCCAATAGTAATAATTGATGAACTCCTAAACTTTTAAAAGTGTTAAAATTGAAAGTTTAAACTTATTGTAATTGTTTAAATTGAACTTACAAATAGTAAAAATTGAATTCTCAAACTTATAGAATCAAAATATTGTATACGATAATATAAGTTTGATGATCCAATTTTAAATTTTGAAAAAAATTGAAAGTTCAATTTTAAACTTTAAAAGTATAAGCGTAGAATTGCAACTATCATTACATTTTCGATGTGGTTTTTACCATTTGCTCTTTTTTTAATTATATTAAAACTACAAATATGTTGGTCACTAACATGTTTATATATCAATGACCTCAAGTCGTTTTTACGATATTAGATTATCTGAATATTAATCAGATACATTTAAAATTATATTTTATTTCTTCCAAGGTAGAAAATATAAAGAAAAGAGAATATGTTTTTAAGATTTATTTTAGAAGAAAGGAGATTTTATTTTGAATCAACGTAGTTTTGAAACTGAATGAAAGGATGGAGTGTTCAGCTTCACGTGCATATAAAATAATGAGTGGATTCTGTCTTCTTTGTTGTCTTATAAATCATAATGATGGCCTGAGAGAGATCAGAGAGTGAAGAAAGAAAGAAAGAAATGTAAACTTTTGTTTATTTTTGTTGTAATTATAATTAAAATTTAAAACTATGGTGAGTGGAAAGATTTGACGGATTGATTTATGATTACGACATGACGACTTCCACTAGCCGCTCAGTCCTCGTTTTTCAATGCCGACCCCAGCCTTTCTGCCCTAAAAAATAAAATAAAATTGTACTTCCAACCCAATCAATCACCCACCACTAAGCCCCCCTTCAAGCCCATTTCCTTTTCTCAAATGGGCTGAACTTCCGCCCTCCCCGATTCCTCTCCAAGCCCATTTTGTTATTTCAGTTGAACTTCCGTTGAAATAGCAGAATGGTATATAGCATCTTCGATAATAATAATAAATAAATAAATAAAGGAAAAAATCTTAGCAATAGTTCAGAGATCACCTCTCACCTGAATAATTAAACATTCTATTTTGCTTTCATTTTTGTCAATTCTTTCGTTTTTGTTTGCTATTATTGTTTTTTTTTTTTTAAAAAATACAATTTAGGAGTTGAAGTATTTAAATCTAGGATCTCTTGTCTTAAAAAAGATACAGATGACAGTTAAGCAAAATTTATGTTGTCTTTTGTTTTCCATTGTTACCACATGTCTCACCATTTATAGCAAAAACAATCCCTAAATTATAGTGGTAATTACAATTATATAATTTAATTTTTAAAATTAAAAATTAATTCATCGAACTTATCCAAAATTTTAAAATTAAAACAAAATTGTATAAATTATATTGATTATATTAGTTTGAGAATTCAATTTTTGTCGTTTTGGGTACAATTATAATGAGTTTAAGGATATAATTTTAACACTTTAAAAAGTTTAAGAGTTCAATGCTTACTATTGGAAGTTTGTGAGTGAAATTGTAACAAATACCATACTTTAGGTATGGTTTTTGCAAATTTTTCTTTAATTTTGTGCAATTTTAATCTTTATATTTTAAATAAATATTAATCTTAGTATCAAATGTCACATTTGTAACTTTTTTTTAAAGATTTATGTTATCATTATTTTGACTATAACTTTTGAAGATGAGTGTATCTTGGCTAATTAGGACTTGCTCATTAAGAGTGCAAGGAAGGAAAAAATAGTAAAAACTCATTTTGAATTTAGGATCATTTGGATTGAATTAATAATAAAATATTTTTAAAGAATACATTTTTTTAAACACTTTCTTAAAAATAAGTTTAAATTTAAACACTTAAATATTTGGTTAGATTTTTTTTATAAATGTTTAATGTGAATTTTGTTTAGTTTATCATATACAAAAAAAATGTTTATACTTAACTCAAATTATTGTAAATGACTACTCAACACTATAACCTAATTTCATAAAAAAAAATACATATATTTTGATATTTTAAAAAGAAATATACGACACAATATCTTGTTTTAAAATTTTGAAATTAGTAAAGTTAAAATCAAAATATTATTTTTTCTTCTATTAAATTTTTTAAATAATTTTTTTTAGAAGTAGAAGTATATTGTTATTTAAATTCATAATCAATATATTTATTTCTTTTTCTTTTCTTTTTGAAAAAAAAATAAATAAGAGAAAAGGAAAATAATAATGCCATCCGAAATAAACACACAGAGCTTGATTTATTGTAATGTTTTAGTAATTATTCAAAATAAAAGGAAAAAAAAGGTTTCTTTTAACAGCGTAATATTAATAATATTGGAGAGAGTAGTATGAAGGGCAGTTTTGTAATTTTCATATAGGATAGAAAAAATTGTCAATTTTCGATAAATTACTTAAACTTCATTTTCTAAAAATTTGGTTTTTAATGATTTCTTCAAAATAAATTATTTTATAAATGAATTTCTAAAAAATGCATTATTCTAATTTTTCAAATACTACAATCTTATTTACACTTCAAAATCTCATCGAAATACACTCTTACTTCCGTTTGAAATCAATTTTAAATTTGATGGTTTTGATTGGTTTATAAAGAATTATTTGTTTGTTATTTGTATTTCTCCAATTCTACTTGTCTTTTGACCAAGCCCTTGCGTTAATTGATTCTCAATTATGTTTATACGATCGTTTGACACGATGCTTTTTATTTCTTTAATATTTTCAATGGTTCGATTTCAATTTAGCTCTCAAAGTTAATTAAATCGAACCAAACTAGGTATGTTACTGTTCATGTTGATTAGTTTCTAATTTCTTTTGATTATATTTAACGAAATGATCGAGTGATTATTTTTACTAATCTATAATCCAATAGTAATATAATAATCATGAATAGAAAACTTTTAGGTCATTTGCAAACTTTGTTTAATTAACATGTGTTCAACTGAGTTAGTTCTAAACTTTTACTAATTATCAATAATCCTTGCATTACGTTTGTTGTCCTAAGTTTAGGAATCAATTGTAGTTTTGGTTCATAATTATTTTGTATTTATTTGTATATCTTTTCCTTGTTTTAGTTTAATTGAGTGTATAATTAGCGTTGTATTATTCTGTAAAAATACATTGAAATATTATTATTCCAAATAAACCAAATCAGATCCGCCTGCTCCGACAAAGATTCTTGCTCCGGTCGACGCCTAGATAAGATCCGATCAACGACGAAGCCTAGTTTGTGTTCAGATCCACCTTGCTCCGACGAAGATTATTGCTCCAATCGACGCCCAGATCAGATTCGAGCTAACCCCGACAACTTTCTCAGATCCTTGCTCAACGACGAAGCCCAGTTTCGCTCTTCTCCAAAGACGACGAGTTCCTCTCAAATCTGACATACTGTTCATAGATTCGAAGCTTCTCATTCAACTATCCGAACCATCTGCTCCCTGTTTTGATTTGTGATTTGTGTGGTGTCATTTGTGTGTTGTGAACCATCTGCTAACGGATCTGAATCATCTGCTGTTTACTCTATCTCTAACTTGTTATTTGTGTTGGCCTCCGTAGTTTCTCTAGTTTTTGTAGTTGTTGTACTGCTTCTGCTGTTTTTGTGAGGGATAAAAATGATATAGCGCGCCCCATTAGCAACATTCTCGATGGCACTAACTATATTACTTAGACCCACCAAATAAGGAGTTTTTTAATTGGCCAAAAACTGTCACTGGAGATATCACTAATCCCTTTGATGTCACCATTCAAGAAATTACTGCAGAGGATGTCGAGTATATTGAAAGACTCGAGGACTGGGATAACAAAAATCATTATTCACACTCAATTTATGCATTTGATACTGCAAAAGAAATTTGAGATTTTTTGTCTACTCATTTTCAATCTATTGGTCTTGCTCATTACTATCAATTACATTCTTGACTTGTTAGTCTAAACCAAGAGATCAGATAATCTGTGAATGAATATCTTTCAACTCTTCAACCTATTTGGACTCTGTTAGACCAGTAAAAAATTATTCTTGACCATATTCGTCTCATAATGAATCACTTCGTGCTGCTCTGTTACATCGCAACCCTCTGTCATCTCTAGACAGCATCGTTCAAAAGAAATTTTATTTGAGGAGAAAAGACTTGGCATTGTCTCCTCTCTGTCCTCTAATGTCGCTCTTGTAACTACTCATTCACGACCTACTAATGATCAGTCCACTTTCTGCAAAAATTGTAAACTTCATGGTCATAAATTTGCTAATTGTCCTACCATTGACTCGCCCACCCCTCCTTCTGGTCACTCACATAAACCCAAGTTTTCACATAAAACAGGTTCTTCATCGATAGTTGTTGTTGCCACACCATATAATATTACTGCACCTCTGAGCTTTCAGTTAAATGATTTTCATGACTTACTGAAACAGGTGATCTCTTCTAACTTTATTGCTCTTGTTGTCACCTTAGGTACTTCTTGGCTCCTTGACTCGACTTTTATAATCATATGACTTATGATATTCGTTGTTGTCCTTCTCTATCCCTGTTCAATCCCTTCCCCCAATCCACTCTGTTGATGGTAGTTATATGTCTATTTCTCAAATTGACATTATTAATACACCCACCATAAATCTTTCTAACACTTATCATGTCTCAAATCTCACATTTAACCTAGCCTTTGTTGGCCAATTGTGTGATCTGGTCTAACCATTGTCTTTCCTTCCCATGGTTGTCAGGCTCATGATCCACAGACGGGACAAGTGATTGGTACGAGAAGGAAGGTGAGACGATTATTTGAGCTTACATCTCCCCAGCACTCTCCCATTTATGTCATCAATCGCCTTCCTTCTCAAGTCATTCACAATGTTTCCCCCTTTGAACGATTATATGGTACTCCTCCCTCTTACTCTAATCTCAAAGTTTTTGGTTGTGCATGTTTTGTGTTATTACATCCTAATGAACATACCAAACTTAAATCTTGTGCTCGTCTATGTTATTTCTTGAGTTATGGTACTAAAGATAAAGGATTTCATTGTTGGGATCTCATCTCTCAATGATTACGCATATCTCGTCATATTATGTTTTAGGAACATCATATGTTTTCTAGTCTTTCATCATTCCATGCATCTCTATCTACTTCTCACCCATTCTTCATCGATCCTTCTACTCATTTATTCCCCACTTTTGATTCTCCATGCACCCGACACTACACCTTGTCCTCTACCCATATCTAAGCTCACTCAATTTGATCCTATTTCTGTATCCATGGATATAGACCAATACCAGTAAGTTAGTCCATCACGAGTGCCGTAACACCAGCATGATCAAATTATCGTTTTATCCCTGGGTTACTTCTAATTCTTAAATACGAGTGCTCCTCTAATGAACAACTTGTTTATGGTCCAACCAATAAACAGAAACCCTTTTCGAACCATAGAGAGAGTATGACCCTCTTTCAAGTCTTGGAGACACCATTTAAGGAAACATTCATCTACTTATCCTAAAGTTGAGAATGAGTGAATTCCATCTTGTGTGATTATGTTTCCAGCTCCCCACTCGGTCTTGTCCCCAAAATGATAAGCATATTGAGTTAGCAATCTGGCCACTCTTACCCGTACAAATCAAAGGACAATCCTTCAGAAACAAGAGTTTATAATACATTTAGAAACCTAACTAGTTAACAGAGTTACATCTAGTGGTTACTATTTCGTGGTTTGGTCTTATGTAAACTCATTGCATAGGATACCTTCACTCGCATGTCACTTACACGAACGCTCTGAATCATTGCATTTGTATCAAATACAAAATGAGTCGTATCCATAGTGTTACCAGGATAAGGTACCCAGTCTTATTCCTAACTATGGATCCTTTAATTTATCTCGAACATTGATCCTTGTATGTCTCTACATACTGTTCAAGACTCATTAAACAACTTAGCATGTTACTTTATTGGATTTAGATTATTAAGACAAAATTAATATTATAATCAATAACACTTATTGAAATTATAATATTAACACTTTATTAATAACGATCAATGAATTATATTTACTATCTACGAGTTTTAGAACATAAAACTCAACAAATACATCCATGAATATCTATTGTATCATCAATGAAAAATATATAGTAGCGAAACCCATCAGTAGAGCACACTAGGTTGGTCCCCGTAGACTAGAATAGATATCATTAAACTATTTAATGACATGAGATAAAGAGTTGGAAAAAGGAAGGTTACGAGCCTTACCCAACTGAGTACATGAATCACAAAAATCAATATCAAAACTATCATTAACAGGCAAGTTACAACTCTTAATAATTGAGTTTAAAACTTTTGATGACAGATGTCCTAATCATTTATGTCAGACAATCTTAGTCACAACTACATAAGAATTGGCAAGATTTGGTCTTCTTGACAATACAAATGCAGATGAGCTTTTATTCTTGTGCATTGATTGTTCCTTTGTATAGCTAGTGTGATTTAGATCTATTGTCCTCTCAGTCCTGACTGTGTCCAGATGATACAACCCATCCTTAAGTGTTTCGTTTGACTGAGTTTATCATGTGGCTTTGTCCTTAATAAAACAACAGCATCCATGAAGTTCAATATAAACATCATTGTCTTGTACAAGCTTTGAAACGCTATAAGTGTTTTAGTAATTTCAGGCACATAGAGAACTTTTTTTTTCTTCATAATTAAACCATTCTTTCCATCAGTAAGATAAAAAGCTACCAATATAAACAATATATAGATTGTTTCTATTTACAACCATAATTTTTCCATACCTGAGTATGTTGGGATTTATATCCTAAAACTCGTACATTATAAATATAATCCATTGACCGTTGTTAATAAAGTGTTATTATTGTAATAATTGTTATTGATTAAATTATTAGTTTTGTCTTAATAACCTAAATCCAATAAACTCACATCTTAAAATGACTCACATTCTACCCAGTGACGAGAGCTTTTGGATTAGAGGATCCAGAAAATTTTAACGATTGTTCTCCACAGTCTTGGCCAAGGGGACTTACAAACTCTTTATTGAATCTGTTAAAACAGACATAGCAGAATGGTTGTATTTTTCACATAGCTGATAGGTTGACTTGTTGCCATGACCCTAGCATGTCCTCGACCATTGTTAAATCCATCTCGTTGCCCTTGAGAGAATTTTTTATGTTATTTCCATTAAATTGATGATTGTCATACGTTCTATAGTCACTGTTGTTTCGATTTTGTGCTACATTTCACAGCAGCATTTTGGATGATGTTTCTAGTGTTCTTCTGAGTATTTTGATGTTCCAACCTCTTCTCAGATATCAGAAGTTCAGACTACATACCAAGCCATGATATCTCTAGCTTTCCTTGAATGATCACAGCGATGACAAGATTATAGACTTCATTCAGTCCCAGTAAAACCTGTTAAATAAGAGCTCGTCTTGGAATAGAACTTTCATCTTGGCCAAGGTTATTAGTTTTAGTTTTTATAATTTTTAGATAGTCCTCCATTTTGGAGTTACCTTTACTGGTAGTTTTTATATATCTTAGGAAATGTTTATTTATTTTGGCACGCGGTATTTTTAATTAATGAAAACTAAAATCCATATAATAATCAATTTTATTCTGGAGGGAAGCATGAGATTAGAAACAATGGGTACAAACAAATATAAATTATAAATCAATGGTTGAATCGTTGAAAGGAGAAAAAAAAAAGATAAATAAATTGTTGATTATTTATTTTTAAAATAAGAAACTAAATTTTATATAAAAGGGTATATAATATATATATAGATGCTAAATAATTAAAAACATTAGAACGATTTATATTCATGGATGTATAGACAAGTATTTTTGTTTCAAAAGAAGTATATGACAATTTGGATGTTAGTATTTACATAAATTCATATATTTGATGTGAGATAAGTTATCAATGTGTTATACACATTTACTTTGATTTTATTTTTAATTTAAATACTTAACACAACACAATTAAGCTATTCTTGTGGGGAATCATTTATAATTTAATATTTTTCAAGAAGTTTGGCATGTAGTTATAGTAATTTATTGAAAGTTATGGATTATTATAGGAATAGCAATCATGATTTTAATTTTATTTGCAAAATTAAAGTTAAAATTTAAATATTCCAACTCAAATATTTCAACTATAATGTGGTAACTTTGAGACTTAAATATTACAACCTCTTTAATAATCCAATAAATAAATTATAACATTAACAATGTAGCAATCAGTATCATTTTAGGTGAAATCTCATGTTATTGAATGTCCCTCCTATTTTCCATTTAATCGAGAAATTTCTATCCAAAATATTGTTTTCCCGAGATGTTGAGAAGTATCACAAAATGTCTTTATATCTATTTCTTCCTCTACCAACCATTTCTTTTATGAAAATTATTTGAGGAGCAATTTGCCAAAAAGAAAAAAGAAATGATAATTTTAATGTTTAGGTAAAATAATCAGGTTTTTTAAAAAAATATAATCAACTGACAAAATATCAACGCTAAATAGAATGATTTCAAAAAAAAAAAAAATAGAAGCACAGTCGAAAATACAAAAAATGTCTCACTCATAGAGTCACAATGGAAAAATATAAAAAATGCCCATTCGATTAATTGACCATCTCGTAATATATTTTGAATACCATCCTTGTTTAGATTTGGCCGTGATCGTTTAGATTTGGTTAGTTATAATGATGACCAAATTTAAATAATTTTTTTTCAAGATTCTTCTACACTATCATTTAAATTTGACTATCCAAATCTAACTAATTTTTTTAAAAATTTCCTATGTTTGGTACAAGATCTTTAAATATCAAATAACAGTCTAAAACAATAACACTAAATTTATGATTGATGGAAAACATATATCATAATTTTAAAAAATTTTAAAAAAAATTGCAGAAGAAGATAAAGAATATTGTATGAAGATGAAAAACAAGAGAAAGAATGTTCATGAAAAATATCTAAAAAAAGATATGAATAACTCGAAAAAAAATAAAAAATAAATAAATAAATAATTGAAAAATCGTAATAAATCAAATTGTGAAAAATAATTCCACGGATTGATTTTTATTAAATTGTTAGGACCATAAATATTTGGTTATATTTATGAAAATTTATTAAAACTAATTATGAAAATATTTTATATTAAAAATGGAAGAAAATTTCAACTACCAGCACCGTTGTTTGAAAGAAGAAAGAAAAATATAATAAATGGGAAGTGAATAGAAGTGTATGGTTAGAAATGGGAGAAAAAGATTTGTATCGAAGGGTGATAATGAGGTGAAACGTCAATTATAAGGAAAAAGGAAATCCGACGGTGTAAATTAAACAGACGGCAGCCGCCCATCAAAATCCCCCCATATTGTTTACGCCAAGACCGGGGCTGGATTTGGTCGGTGAATTTTCATATATAATTCCCTCCTTTTCATATTATAAAACTTATTCAATCAAAATACACCCTTTCCTTCTTATACTTTTTTTTTAAAATTTAAAATTATTCATTCTGATTTTCAATTAAATCAAAATACACCCACCTAATGAATATTCCAAACAAAGGATCCATGAGCAAAATTATTTGGAGAATTTCCAATTAAACAGTGATTAAATTGGAAATCATTTTCTATTTTTAAAAACATGATGTCTAAAAAATTAGATCAAAATTGATTTATACTCATAAAATTTGGTACTGTATAAATTTATGCTAATAAACCATGAACTTTAGATTAAAAAAAGTAGTAGGTATATGTAATATATATTGGACATTTTCAATATAGCAAAACAAATTGAAACATTTTATAAAATTCAACCAAATCTATTAAATTTTCTATAATTTACTTACGTTTTTTTTTAAAATAGTTTTAATCTGTTTTTGTTGCTGTTCATAGGAATTTCTCTAATATATTATTTTATTACTTGTATAAGAATTATCTGTATATTATTTTATTACTTGTATTGGCGGAGATAAAATAGTTGTAATTTTTTTTTTCTTTTTGTCATTTTAAATATTGCATCAAAAATGCTGTAAAAGATAAACACACAATAAAATAATATTTTTGGTTTAAGTATGAAGAAGTGTTCCTTTTCATACAAATATCATTAACTCTTTAATCAAATTTTCAATATTGAGAAACGTGATGGAGAATTTTACACTGAAAATATAAGAAAATAGTTGGAAAAAAACCCCACTATTTCATGAACAAATATATATATATATATATATATATATAATATAATATAATATAATATAAATAGAAAGAATAGAACACTGAAAAAAACTCAAAATCAGATAAAAAAAAATAAAAAAATAAAGAGAATTTCTTCCAAACCTAAATTACAAGAGACTCTTTCAAACACATCATATCAATATCAAGCTTGCAAGTACTTCAATTGGGGTGGTTAGACATAAACTATTTTATTTTTCTTTTAGTATTTGGAGTCCATTACTTTCTGAATATAAGACAAACAAATGTCTATTATTTTACCAAACAAAAATACTTAGATACAATTTAGTGAAAATATAATTTTCTTTTATAGTTCTTTTGTTTGTGGGTTAAAAAATAGAGAGCATGGAATTAGGTGCCAGCAATTGCCTTTTGGTCAAAATTGAGTAAAAGCTTGAGCAAATCAAATATATGTTTTGAGATCAAATCCTATATTCACAAAGAAAAGGGTCCATCCAAGAATGACGAACTCACAAATGCATCGAAATGACTAAACTATAGTATAGTTGATATATATATATATATATATATTAAAAAATAATAATAATAGCACCTACCAACAAGGAGGAATCTTTTATATAAAAGGATATAAGAAAGAGGCAAATCCAAACCCCTCCCCTCGGGTTTGTTTCTAGTTTTCTGGGGTCTTACTCTTTTTAAGTCTTTCCCATGTTTTTCTTATAATTAAGCTTCTTCTTAAACCAAAAACAATAATAATTACAAGTTTTCCACCCCAAAAGTTTGTACAAAATTCTCAATCCCATCCCTTCTTCAAAATTTCCCTTTTCTCAATTCGTTATTTATTCATTCTCAAAAATTTCAATTCCGAATCCCATAACTTGAACTTTATATTAAATTTAATTTCATGGCCGATCCCTATTTTTTAGATCGATCGTCCTCCACCGGCCACAACCTCACCAGAATTTCAAATCATTTCCACCTTGAAAATCTCTCCGCCGTCTCCGGTTTCTCCCACGGCGGACTTTTAAAAACGCCCCCGCGATTCCTCTCTGCTCCCTCATTCCACACACACCAATCCCACCCTTTCTTCCAACAAAACAAATCACCACCTCT
>JBBPDI010000020.1:4239452-4249477 GCA_037974545.1 Cucumis variabilis | reverse complement strand
TTGAGGACAAGGTGATTTTGGAAAGGGAATGTTATGATAGACCCCCAATCCTACATCAATACAGTAGAAGGAAGAAGAATGAGCAGGAGATCGCAACAATCGCCGAAGATAGAGGAAACAGAATTTGAGAGTAATTAGCAATCAATTAGTTGTCATTTTGTTAAGCTGTTAGCATAAATAAATAATGAGCTGTCAAATGTTAATGGAGGAAATTATAAGTAGACGAATGTTAGGGAGGGAAGGGTAGTCAGGAAAGTAGTAAGAGATATTCTTGTCATTCTTTGAGAGAGAGGAAGGCATAGTAGGGAGGGTTACGAATTGAGATCTCCTCAATTCGATTTTCTTGTATTCATTCTGTAATATCGCAATAAAGGGAATTCTTACTTGATTCCAATTGGAGTTCCATCAAATTGGTATCAGAGCCGTACAATACTAGGTGAGAAGGAACGATGGTCCATACGCGGATGGAGGAAAGGGTGGAAGCACAAGAGCAAGAGATGGCAGCCGTGAAAAGGAGGTGAGCAAAATTCCAGCGATTGAGGAGAAACTGACGACGATCAGTGTACAGACAGAAAAGACGCATCAAATATTAATGATGCTGATGGACTCGATTACGAAGGAACGAACGATGACAAGCGAAAAGATGGCCAAATTTAGCGTGAGAGAAGCAAATGCGGTGAAAGCAAAAGAGAAGGAAGGTTCGATGAGTAAAGGATATGAGAACGGAACGAAAGAGGGGAAGACTGAAGCAGAAGATGGAAGCAACGAGCGGAACAAATTCAAGAAAGTGGAGATGCCAGTGTTCAATGGAGAAGATCCCGACTCGTGGCTTTTCCGTGCAGACAGATATTTCCAAATTCATAAGTTGAATGATGCTGAGAAAGTATTAGTAGCGACGGTCAGCTTCGAAGGTCTGGCGTTGAACTGGTATCGAGCGCAAGAGGAATGTGACAAGTTCACTGGGTGGCTGAATCTCAAAGAGCGGCTGCTCGTCCGATTCCGATCATCAAGAGAGGGATCCATCTACGGATAGTTTTTGCGAATTAGACAACAAACCACGATGGAAGAATATTGGAATGAATTCGATAAATTAATGGCCCCGCTATTTGATCTTCCAGATAGAGTGGTAGAGGAAACCTTCATGAATGGCTTGTTGGCTTGGATCCGGGCAGAAGTAGTTTTTTGCAGACCAGTTGGGTTAGCCCAAATGATGCAAGCGGCTTAACTCGTGGAGAACCAGGAGATTGCCCGCAATGAAGCTAACCTTAAGGGCTATGTCGGAGGTAAGTACCCATTTCAGATTTCTTCTAATACCAAAAGTAATCCGTCAAGTAATACCAATGACAGCAAAGGCAATACAACGTTTTCGGTCAGAACGGTTACACTAAGAACAACTACCGGAGAAGTTAAAAATGAGGGAAACGCAAAGCGGCTATCAGATGCAGAGTTTCAGGCTAGGAAGGAGAAAGGGCTCTGTTTTCGCTGTAACGAAAAATATTCTCATGATCGTCGGTGTAAAAACAGAGAGCATAGAAAGTTAAGGATGTATGTTGTCAAAATGAACAAGGAAGAATTCGAAATAATGGAAGAGGCAGAAACCGAAGATAAAGAGTTAAACCGAGTGGAACTAACAAGAGAAGATCACGCCATCATTGAATTATCAATCAATTCAGTGGTGGGGTTGACGAATTCCAACACAATGAAGGTGAGAGGAAGAATTGGTGAAGAGGACGCAGTAATTTTAATTGACTGTGGGGCAACCCATAATTTTATTTCAGAGAAAATTGTAACAGAATTGCAATTGGTAACTACAAATACATCTCATTATGGAGTGATCCTTGGCTCAGGGGCAGCAGTAAAAGGCAAGGGAATCTGTGAGAACGTAGAAGTAAAGATGGATGAATGGAAGTTGGTGGCGAATTTTTTGCCATTGGAGCTTGGAGGGGTAGATGTAGTGTTGGGTATGCAGTGGTTATACTCCTTGGGAATGACTGAAGTAGATTGGAAGAATTTATCAATGACATTCTTGCGTGAAGGGAAGAAAATAGTCATTAAAGGAGACCCGAGCCTCACGAAATCCAGAGTCAGCCTCAAGAATATGATGAGAACATGGGAGGATACCGATCAAGGATTCTTAATAGAGTGTAGGACCATGGAGAGGGTCTATATACCAACTAAAGATGATGGAATCGAGGAAGTATTAACTGTAGACGAGTCGGTTGAGGTAGTTTTGAAGAAGTTTAAAGACGTCTTTACATGGTTCGACACTCTTCCTCCACAAAGAGAGATCGAGCACCACATCCACTTGCAGCAAGGGGCTAATCCTGTGAATGTACGGCCGTACCGATACGCCTATCAACAGAAGGCTGAAATGGAGAAATTGGTTGATGAGATGCTCACTTCTGGGGTCATTCGTCCCAGTACTAGCCCTTATTCAAGTCCCATTTTGTTGGTGAGAAAAAAAGATGGCAGCTAGAGGTTTTTTGTTGATTACCGGGCATTGAAATATGTAACAATCCCTGAAAAATTTCCCATTCCCGTGGTCGAGGAGCTGTTTGATGAACTCAATGGGTCGAAGTGGTTTTCTAAGCTCGACCTTAAGGCAGGGTATCATCAAATTCGAATGCATGATAGAGACATCGAGAAAACGGCATTCCGGATGCATGAGGGGCATTATGAATTCCTGGTCATGCCATTTGGGTTAACTAATGCTCCATCCACCTTCCAGTCACTAATGAACACGATTTTTCGACCATATTTGAAGAAATTCATCTTGGTTTTCTTTGATGATATTCTGATTTACAGTCGGGATTTAGAAGAGCACTTGAAGCATCTGCAGTAGGTGTTGGAAATTCTAAGGAAGAATGAATTGTATGCCAATAAAAAGAAATGTAGCTTTGCGAAGGAGCGGGTGTACTACTTAGGCCATGTGATCTCGGGTCAAGGGGTGGAGGTAGATCTGGAGAAAATTCGAGCAATCAAAGCATGGCCGGTCCCCAAGAATGTGAGGGAAGTTCGAGGGTTCCTGGGATTAACAGGATATTACCGAAAATTTGTACACCACTATAGGTCCATTGCAGCCCCGCTAACGCAACTAATAGAGAAGGGAGGATTCAGATGGACCGATGAAGCTGATGCAGCCTTTCGGCACTTGCAAGATGCGATGATGACATTACTCGTATTGGCGTTACCTGATTTCAGTGGCACTTTTGAATTGGAGACCGATGCTTCGGGGTATGGGATAGGTGCAGTCTTGATGCAAAACAAACGTCCCTTTGCGTATTTCAGCCATACTTTGGCGTTGAGAGATAGAGCTAAACCGGTGTACGAGAGGAAATTGATGGCAGTAGTGTTGGTAGTACAACGGTGGAGGCCTTACTAGGGAGGAAATTTGTGGTTCGAACAGATCAGAAGTCCTTAAAGTTTTTGTTGGAACAACGAGTCATCCAACCACAATACCAGAAATGGGTAGCCAAACTATTAGGCTATTCCTTTGACGTGGTCTATAAACCAGGATTGGAAAATAAGGCAGCCGCGTTGTCCCGGATGGGCCCGACTGTTCAACTATGTAATTTGACAGCACCGGCATTGGTAGACATACAGATAATCCATAAGGAAATAGAGGAAGATGAAAAGTTGAGCAAAGTCTTGCATGAGATACAGACGGGATGCAGACCATGCTAATAAGTTTTCAGTACAGCAGGGGCAACTCAAGTATAAAGCTCGCTAAGTGTTGTCCAAGGGATCTGCACTAATTCCCATCATACTACATACATATCACGATTCTGTGTTAGGAGGCCATTCCGGATTTCTGCGTACCTATAAGAGGCTGACAAGAGAATTATATTGGGAAGGCATGAAAGAGGATGTTAAGGAGTACTGCAATGAATGCCTTGTTTGTCAGAAAAATAAAACCTTGGCTTTATCCCCAGCAGGTTTACTGATGCCATTAGAGATCCCCAACAACGTTTGGAGGGATATCTTAATGGATTTCATTGAAGGGTTACCCAGGTCAAGCGGGTTTGAAGTGATCTTTGTAGTGGTTGATCGGTTCAGCAAATACGGACATTTCCTCCTTAAACATCCTTTTACAGCTAAGACAGTGGCTGACCTGTTTGTGAAGGAGATCGTACGATTGCATGGATATCCTAAGTCCATTGTGTCGGACAGGGATAGAATTTTCTTAAATAATTTCTGGAAGAAAATGTTTAAACTATCCAGGAACCGATTGAATAGAAGCACAACTTATCACCCACAGTCGGATGGCCAAACTGAGGTGGTGAACAGAGGAGTCGAAACTTATTTGAGGTGCTTTTGTAGTGAAAGACCGAAGGAGTGGACAAGGTGGTTACATTGGGCAGAGTATTGGTACAATACCACGTTCCACAAATCATTAGGGATTACTCCTTTTCATGCAATTTACGGCCGGATCCCCCCCCCCCCTCGCGCCTTTGATATATTATGGTGATCACTCGACCTCGAATGTAGCATTGGATGACCAATTAAAGGCCCGTGATGAAGCTTTGGGAGCCTTAAAAGAACACTTACGAGTGGCTCAGGATTGAATGAAGAAGCAGGCTGACATGAAGCGAAGGGACGTGGAATATGCTGTAGGTGACATGGTCTTCTTAAAACTTCGGCCATACCGCCAGACATAACTGCGAAAGAAACACAATGAGAAATTATCTCCTAAATTTCTTGGGCCCTTTAAAATAATAGAACGGATTGGCTTGGTCGCGTATAAACTGGAGCTGCCCGAAACAGCGTCCATCCATCCCGTTTTTCATGTGTCTCAACTGAAACGGATGATCGGTGATCACAAGTTGGAGTAGTCTGATGTCATGTCGTATTTGATTGAAAACTACGAATGGATAGCTCGACCAAAAGAAATATATGGGTACACAAAAGATAAGAAGGGCAGTTGGGAAGCATTGGTTAAATGGCACGGGCTACCTCCCCAGGAGGCGACATGGGAAAACTATGAGGATTTTCAGTTGAAATTTTCAGATTTTCACCTTGAGGACAAGGTGATTTTGGAAAGGGAATGTTATGATAGACCCCCAATCCTACATCAATACAGTAGAAGGAAGAAGGAGCAGGAGACCGCAACAATCGCCGAAGATAGAGGAAACAGAATTTGAGAGTAATTAGCAGTCAATTAGTTGTCATTTTGTTAAGCTGTTAGCATAAAATAATGATGAGCTGTCAAATGTTAATGGGGGAAATTATAAGTAGATGAATGTTAGGGAGGGAAGGGTAGCCAGAAAAGTAGTTAGAGATATTCTTGCCATTCTTTGAGAGAGAGGAAGGCAGAGTAGGGAGGGTTACGAATTGAGATCTCCTCAATTCGATTTTCTTGTATTCCTTCTGTAATATCGCAATAAAGGGAATTCTTACTTGATTCCAATTGGAGTTCCGTCAAACTCTCACCTCTTCATATCTTTTCCATCAAACAACATCTTATGGAGGTCGGATTGATGTATTTGACCTACCACCATTCTTATGGAATGAGCAAATTTTCAAGTTCATAGGCAACCATTTGGGGGGATATGTTGGATGCACTAATCAAACTGATAGAGGGTTAAATTTCGAAGCTGCTAGGTTGAAGATTCGATCAAACTCTTATGGCCTTATACCCGCTCGTTTGTTACTTCTAGTGGAGCTTGCTAGATTGGAAATAACAGTGAGTATTCGTGGGGTCAATGTTATGACCACCCTTAATAGATTGGCGATGGTGGTGGTAGAAACACATGCGGTGGTGAGGGAGTCCACCTTGCTGGTGGCAACATCTATGGGGAAATCAGCAATTACAAATGGAGGTTCACATGATAAAAAAGGGAAAAATCCTATTGTTTCCTTAAAAACACAGTCGACTTACCCAAATTCCCACGATTCTCAGGAATTTAACTTCTCTCCAGACCATCCTAATATGGTGGCAAATCTAGGACACTGATGAAACTCAAAAGATCCAACACCAAGCAGTGCTGTTGTGATATTACTATATTACTGGAAATCAAAAGAATACAAGTAAACTAGAACGAATTAAATTGGTTATTCAATCCGATTAAGCTCTCCCCTTCCCTCTGTTACTCTCTGTTTCAAGAATACACAGAAGAAAATTCCTTACCAAAAAGCTCCCCCTTCTTTCTTTCTCTCCTTATTTATATTCACTCCCCACTTATAGTGGTCCCCCTCTCTTTCGTGCCTCTCCACTCACTGTGGTCCCCAACTATATAACTAACTCTTTCTCCTTCTCCTCTTTCCTATTTTTCCTCCTACTGTATTGGTGTATAATTGGGGGTCTATCAGACACTCACACGATAAAAAAGGACAAAATCCTATTGTTTCCTTAACAACACAACTGGCTCACCAAATATCACATGATTCTTGGCAATTTGAATTTTCTGCAGACTTTCCTAATCTAGTGGCAATTAATATTCCATGTGAGCAAATTCTCTCCGATTCTTCAGCATTAACTTATCAAATACCCTTCTAGGCCCCACAAAATTACCATCACCTTCCTGCAATGGTTACTTTCCAAGCTGATTCATCTAATTTGTGTGAAGGAACAAAACATGTGGCAACACCCAGAAACCAGCTGCAAACATTCTCTGATTCGGAAGCCTACTTGTCCAGCCCTCTCTCTCCAAAAGACGATTTTGCCACTTACTCGTTGGAAGATTTTGTTTTTCGAAAAAACCCAGCAGAATCCAACCTCCCAATTACTATCTTACCTCCTGTCCCTATCGATTTGCACAGCCTGATACATCTTATCCCATCGTCACAATCTTCAACTAGTGACATCCTATGAACATCAACAACCACCTTATTAGTCTTCGAGATATGGCTTCTATACTTTTGCAACACGGCTTGTAGGATTCTTGTGGTTCCGGAGAATCCAGCTATAGGAGAACCAGGAATGGAGAGCTTTCCCCCCCTT
The DNA here is from genome assembly GCA_037974545.1 of Cucumis variabilis. Lineage (NCBI taxonomy): Eukaryota > Viridiplantae > Streptophyta > Magnoliopsida > Cucurbitales > Cucurbitaceae > Cucumis > Cucumis variabilis. Next base: position 4,242,537 of record JBBPDI010000020.1, on the reverse strand, counting down.
TTTCGCCTGCCTCTTGGTGTTAAGAATGCTGGTTTTAAGAATGAGTGATTGCCCTTCTCCGACCCTTACTGCCCAACCGGAGAGCGGACAGCTAATGCATTCCACTTATTGAATAGGGTTCTATGGTCGGTCCGCGACCCCTGGATACCGAAGGCGTCCTTGGGGTGATCTTGTAGTTCCTACATGGTGGAGACGATGGGGTCGGTCCATGGATTTTCCTTGTGTCATGGCCATCCCCTCTCTTCCCTTGCCAAAGGCTAAGAAGCCTTACTTCACCAACAGTAAACGTAATAAACTATAGAGGGAACTTCAAAATCTGCAATCATCAATTTGCTACGATAAATCATCGGCTTTAGCCAATAGGGAGGGTTCTGAGGTTGCTAAATGAATATCATCTCATGGAATGTTTGAGGCTTGAATTCCTGGAAGAAACGTGCCCTAGTTAAGGGGTTGTTGTAGCAACAAAACTCTAGTATTGTTCTTCTCCAGGAAACCAAACTTGATGATACCGATTCCTATATCATTAAATCCATTTAGAGCTTCGCATTTATTGGCTGGACAGGGCTTGATGCGATTGATACTTCGGTTAGTCTCCTTATTTTATGGCGTGCACCTGATTTCACCACTCTTGAGGTTATACAAGGCCTTTATACAGTTTTTATTCATATTTCCTTGGCTGATGGTTTTTCGTTTTGGCTCTCAACTGTATATGACCCATCCGATGGTTTGTATCACCCAAATTTTTTGGCAAGAACTTGATGATTTGGTAGGATTGGGAGGCGATTCTTGGATTATTGGTACTGATTTTCATATAATGAGATTGCCCAGGGAGAAATCACATGATCGATTTGTTACAAATAATATGTGGCTTTTCAATCAATGGATTGGCCTCTATACCAGTTGAATGTTAAGAATGCTTTTCTGAATGGAGACCTAGTGGAGGAAGTCTACATGAGCCCCCTGCCTGGATTTGAAGCCTAGTTTGGTGAGCAGGTATGTAAACTCTAGAAATCCCTATATAGTCTGAAACAGTCACCCAGAGCATGGTTTGATAGGTTCACTGCTTTTGTCAACTCCCAAGGGTACAGTCAGGGGCATTTTAATCATACTTTATTTACTAAGGTTTCCAAAATAGGGAAGATTGTTGTTTTGATAGTGTATGTTGATGACATCGTTTTGTCTAGAGATGATAAGGAAGAAATCAGTTAACTATAGAACAGAATGGGTAATGAATTTGAAATTAAGGATTTAGGAAATTTGGAGTATTTCCTTGGAATGGAGGTGATCAGATCTAACGTAGGCATCTTCGTATCTTAGAGAAAATACACTCTTGATTTGCTGACCGAGACAAGTATGCTGGGATGTCGTCCTGCTGACACCCCTATTGAATTCAACGGTAAACTAGGAAACTTTGATGATTAAGTTCCAGTTGATAAAGAACAATATCAGCGCCTTGTAGGTAAATTGATTTACATATCCCATTCTCGTCCTGATATTTTCTTTGTTGTGAGTGTTGTGAGACAGTTTATGCAGGCTCCCTATGAGGAACACATGGAAGCTGTCAACAGAATTCTGAGATACTTGAAAACGACACCTGGTGATGGGTTGATGTTTAGAAAGACAGACAGAAAGACCATTGAGGCCTATATTGGCTCAGATTGGGCAGGATTTGTGGTTGACAGAAAATCTACCTTCGATTACTGTACCTTTGTATGGGGCAATCTTGTAACTTGGATAAGTAAGAAACAAAGTGTTGAGATCAGGAGTAGCACTGAGGTTGAATACCGAGCTATGAGTTTGAGAATATGTGAGGAAATTTGGCTCCAGAAAGACCTGTCTGATCTTCATCAGGAGCACCAGCAGATTTAGTATAGGTCGCCCCCCTTCAACTTTATCGTCTTTATATAATATGTATAAAAAAATCAATTAATGTTTAATATTTGTAGGTAGTTTAGTGGTAATTATGCTTATCAATCTCCCTTCCAACCAGAGTTCAAGTTTACTTATGTAGTTTTTTTTTTCCATATTTTTTTTTCTCTAAGTTACAACTCGAAACCCCCTGTCAATAAATTTTCTGGATTCGCCACTGATCAGGAGTGTGAGACGTCAATGAAGCTATTCTGTGATAATAAAGCCGCCATTAGCATTGCTAACAACCCAGTTCAACATGATAAAACCAAACATGTTGAGACTGATTGGCATTTCATCAAAGAAAAACTTGACAGTGGGAGCATATGTATTCCGTACATCCCTTCAAGCCAACAACTTATTGATGTTCCACCAAGAAACTTCTTAGACCAAACTTTGACTTTTGTGTTAGCAAGTTGGACCTTATTGATACTTACACTCCAACTTGGGCCCATAAAGTGTTTATGGAAAGATTTATCCTAAACCCTAGTTCTTTTCCTTTTTTATCTCATTGTGTATTCTATTTATTCTCCCTTATTGTAACTATTGTAAAATCATCAGAGAATAGTAAGAACACAAATATTGTGGTTTTTCTCCCAGTAATCGGGTTTCCACATAAGCTTGTGTTTTGTATTTTATTGATTTCAATACAATTAACTACTCAGGAACACATCCAATGGCGGCAATGCTGTAAACTTAAATGGTTCAAAGAGGGGGATGAAAACACTCGTTTTTTTCATCGTATTGTTGTGGCCTGTAAAAGGAAAAGTTCAATTTCTGAAATTGTCTCCAGAAACGGTCGAAGCCTATTGACTATGGACAATATTGAGTCTGAATTTTGCGATTTCTAGAAAAATCTCTTTACTAAGAAGGTTGGTTCTCGTTTTCTACCCATAAATGTGAATTGGAATCCGATTTCAAATGATAATGCTGCTCATCTTGAATGCCCGTTTTCTAAAGAGGAGATTTTCTTGGCTATCTCTTCTCTTGGTGCTAATTAGTCTCTCCGTCTTGATGGATTTACAACAAAATTTTTAAAATTTTTCTAAACTACTTTAAAAGATGACATTATGAATATGGTCCATGATTTTTTTGTCTCCAAATGAAACCTATATTTGTCTCATTCCAAAGAAATTGGATGATAGAATGGTCCCTGATTATTGGCCGATCAGCCTTA
>JBBPDI010000020.1:4189389-4200726 GCA_037974545.1 Cucumis variabilis | reverse complement strand
GGTATTATCGCCGGTAAAACTAGTTCCACTTGGCGAACGATGATTAGACGAAAAATCGGTAGCCTTCCCCATTCCAATCAAACCTTAGTAACTCAGTCTCCGGAAACGAACCAAAAAAAATGAAGAAAAAGAAAACTTCCAGAGAGAGATTGATCAGTACATAACAATCGAAAACCTCAAACTAGATGATCAGTTGACAAATCAATTAATTATGTATAAAAAATATATATGTATATTCCCTACTACCAATAGGAAAAAGATACTAACGATTGAAGAAAAAAAAATTAGGGTTTCGAATGCATAATTTCGAAGGAGATCAATGGATCTCTCCCATTAAAATCGAAACCGGCGGGCTTCTCCTCTCCGTTCCTGAGCGGCTCGCTCAGAAAAGCGATTGTAAGCTTCCAGGTTTTAGTTAAGAAAAAAACTGGAAATTACCAAAAGCCCAAAATACCTTTCTCCCGTTTTTAATGCCCACGTTTATTCCGTAACCCCGTACCCTGGATACGTATTTTTAATTCCCGTTATCGTAATTTACTATCTTCTTCTCAATCTAAACAACAATTCAATTTTTATCAATAATAATAATAATAATAATACTTTTCTTGTTTTTTTTAAAACAGAAAAATAGAAATTTGCTCGTCATGGCATGGCACTTCATACTCGTATAGTAAGATTCTCCCCACTAGATTTGGACTAATTAATATTTTATTCATCTTTTCATATATATATATATATATATATATTATTCTTTCATTTATTATTATCTATTATTAATCTTTTTATTTACTTAACCATTTCTCTCTCAATATCTCTTCTTATTTCATTATTATTAAAATTAAATATATATATACTTATATATTTGAAATTTTTTAATAATTATTTTAAAAAAACTATTTATTTTATTGACATTTTAAAATATTTAAAATAATATTTGTTTTAGACAACTCTCATTTGTGTAAGGCTTGTGTTAGATAACTAAGGGAAAAAAACACAATTTAACTTATTAATAAAAAATTAAAAAGATAACACTGATCAGTCAAAAAATTATTTTGGACAAAATATGATTGTAGTTTTGTGGTTGTGACCTAGTTTTAAAAAATTATTATTAAGTTTGTATAAAACTTCATGGATTTCTTAAGCTTCTTTGTTTTTTATTACCTAAAAATGCTAATAATAACAAAAAGAAACAAAATGTGAAAATCAATATATGAATCTGCTGGTAATAACCAAAAAAACAAAATGTTGCTATTAACGAAATTAAAATAATGTCACATTATGAGAAATTTTTTAATTATTTTAATATAAAATTATTAAAAAAAATTATAATGCAATTAAGAAATAATAAATATTCATATTTTATGCTAATATTTATTTATAAAATCTTATAATGTTTTTATGTAAAAAATAAATAGTTTTTTCGAATCAACTAAATGGTGTTCTCTTATTTTAAAAAGCTAATGGTAAAGTGAAAATTAAATCTCATTATTCTAAAAATTTATAATAAAGTTCAGGCCAGTAAATTATGGTTTAAAATATTAAAAGTTTATTTTTGAAAATGTGAAAAAAGTTAGAATCATATAATTTAATGTTATAACTAAAGTATTTTCCTTGAAAAGAATGATAAAATGTTCCTTTTTTATAAATAAATTTTTTTGGATATACGTAAGCTTATAATTTTATAATTGCCTTTTATAATACATATTAATTATTTTTAATGGGATACATTTATCAAATAAATACAAGTCACAATCAAATTAATTTTTATCTAAATGCAGTGTATTATTTATTAATTATAAATATATATATATATATATATATATATATATATATAATGTTTTTTCTTCTAAACAATATCTATCAGTTTGAACATGTGGAATAAAATATTCTAGAGTTTATATACATAAACAAATTCACGAATACCAAAATTTATTACTCTACCTTTATATGTATATACAAACAACATTTTTTTTCTATAAATGTATCTCATTTATAGAAAATATATATACAAACAACTTGTACCATCTATAAAAATATATATACAAACAACATTTTTTTTTCTTTTTACTTCCTTTAATAATTGATTTTGATATGGTATAATTAATGTTCTACTAAAATCATTAACCTTTATATGTGTATATATATATATATATATATATGGATTTTATTAATTTAAAATTTGGTTATTTTTAATTAGACTATTTTGATTATTTAAAAAAAATCAAATTTAATTATGATTTGTGATTTTTTTGCTAATTTGAGTCCTACTTTTAAATGTATCTCATTTTTTTTTGTTTTAATTTTAATTTCTTAAACTTCTTTATTTTTTTTTTCTTTTGTGAGAGTTTAATTTCATATCACCTCTAGTTTTTCTTATACACAACAAATTCACCTACTGCCTCACAAATTGATCAATGTTTTGATACTTTTATATTTTTTTAAGTTGAAACAATTTAGACAGGACAAAGGAATAGAGAAGGGAGTGATTGTTTTATTGATTTTGTATTTTATTTTTTCACATTATTATGAGATCTGAGGAGTCAACAATAATTTTTGCTACTTTTACATTTTTGTTGTTCTTTTTTTTCCTATTTTCACATTTGTGTTTTAAACACACAAAAATTTATACAAATTATTTAGATTCTTACAAATAAGAGGATATTAAGTTTTTTTAGTTTATGTTTGCACAAAAAAAAAATTACAGAAGAATAATAAAAAAAAGTAAATATAAATAAAATTGTTACAAAAGATATACTAATATTTTTTTAATTAAAGTTTGAAATAATAAGGATAATCATTTCATCCAAATCAATTAAAAAATTTAAGAGCAAATACATTTAGCTATTTTTATAGTTTGCATCAATTTAAAACCAAATTAATAATTGTATTAATTTAAACTCTAACTTTTCCTAAGTTTATTCAAATAAAATACAATGAAAGGTTAAGTTTGGAATTTAAATTAATACAATTACCATTTTAAAGTTTAAATTTATATAATTATTGGTTCGTAGTGATTGATAATTTCTCAAAATGTGAATATATATATATATATATATATATAAGATCATAAATATTTTTATTTTAAATTAATTTAAAAGTTTCATTCAGTTATTAAATGACAACTTTTAGTAACATACATTCCTTTCTAAAGGTTAAGTTTGAGAACATATAATATTGTTGCTAAATGCTAAATGTTAATTTGTGACTATTACATACATACCTTTTTCTGAACATGTATATAAGCCTCAATAAAAACCAATATTTTGCACCACTATAAATTTAATATTATTTTTTCAAAGAAAAATTATGATTTGGCCTGTTATAGAAAATGTTCGTAAAAGAATTTTATTGATTGAAAAATAATATTTAATTTATTAAATAAACCCGTTATAAAATTTTAAATATAATAAACTTTTGAAAAAAGTAAAGAATTACACATTTCCAATACTATCATTAAATAACATGCAATAATACCAACTTGCTCAGAGATTAGATTGAGAATAGCTATCAACAGATTAGATGAGAATATCTATGTCAGCAAACATGACATATTGAAAATATGAAGCTCATAAAATTTAGATAAAAAATGATATTTTCTACCTCTAAAAGATTTATTGTCCACGTTTTTTTTTTTTCTTTCTTCTTTTTGCTAAAAAATACAGGAGCCTCCATGAATTTGCCATTTCATATGATTTCCCCAAAATTGGACAATTTTTGTCCAGATTCAAATCCAAATGGTCCACTATTCAAGGCCCAAACTTGAAAAAGAAGCTATTTGGGCCGATAGAATACCAAATGTGGTCCACCGGTTTCGAAGATTTCCCCTCCCTCTTTTTCTTTGGCGACGCGGTTTTCGTGTCCCATCATATCCGTGGATTGAATTCTTCTCAGATCAATTCAAGTATTCCAGTTTTAAATTTCTTCCATCCTCAACATAAATACACAATCCAACCATAAAGTATTTGAGTTGGTGTGGCTTTAATTTTTTGAGTAATTTATTTAAATTCATGTTCTAGAAAGAATAAATTGTACTTTTAATTTTACATAATGGAAATTTTTATTTTCAAAATACTAAAAACACTTTTTAGAATCCATCGGAAAATAAATTATTAAAAAATAATGAAAATAAATAATAATATTGGTTTGGATTATTTTAAGTGAATTTATCAGTCAAATCAACTCATAAAATTTCAAATGAAAGCATTTGAGTTAGGTTAAGTTAAGTGTGGAATCATGGTATTTATTAAATACCTTTGCAGTGTACTCAAACTGGTTGTAGTCAATTGGTTGTCACTTTCTTATGCCAAGTTGGTAAATAGACCCGAAATAAGTGTGAATTGACCTTTGAAGAAGACCTCAACACCTTTCAGTTTCCTATCCCCAAATTTCTATGCGGTTTCAACAACCACAAAAAGAAACCCCTAATTGCCCCCAACAAACTATTTTCGTTCATACCCATTCATTAATATATATATATATACATCCCTTCTGTTTCTTTGTTATTTACCCCTAACAAATAAAATTCCGTTTATAATTTTTATTCCTATCCTTTTCCATTTATACCATACTTTTTCATGTTTTCACACTTTACTATTTTGTATTTATTTCGTCCTTTCATTTCACTTGTATTTTAATACTCTTTTGATTTTTAATAATTATAACTTAAAGTGAAGCGTGGAGTTTTTAAGCCACTCATTAAGTATAATATTACTATTTCAAATTCTTGTACGCAGTTAAAGTGTTAACTATTTTCTACCCATCATCATTTTTTGTTTTTTATTGAAATATTTACTATATATTATATGGTCTTTGAATTCCAAATAAAAATTATTATAATCTACGAACTATAATATCTACCGACTATAATGACAAACTCTACACTCCAAACATTTTCTAAATCTACATATTCATTCGACTCGTAATTGGCTAGCTTGTTTTTATAACTTTGAATAATTAATCAATAACAAAACCCTTTCAAATTTTATTTAATATGTTATAAATAATATATAAAATTGTCAAAGTGTATTAGAAGATTAATCAGGTAGGCATAGCCTAAACTGGTTTGAATTATATTAAGTTTGATATTTAGTTTATGTTAACAAGTCTAACAATAGTTTCGCTCAACTGATACATATATACACTTAAAGTTAGAGATTAAGGATTCAAATTGTCGTGCAACTACTTTGACTAAAAAAAGAAAACAAAATTAGGTCAAAAATGATTGTATGTTACTTAAAATAATAACAAGAGAGAGAGAGAGAGAGGGTAAACCCTGATGCTATTTCTTGGATCCTCGACCGAAATTTTATTTTGAGTTTCATGCTAACAAAAGCATTGACCAAAGCATAATTTTGAAATATGGTCCCATTATTATAATTTACACATTGTCAAATGTGAGATTAGTTTTAAAATAACAAAAAAATTGTTTCAGTCACAAATTAGTCTAGTTATTTTATAAAAATGTTTCTAAAGTTTGTGATTTTGTAAATATAGCAAAAAATAATCAAATCCAAGTTTTTATATGTGTAGGTTGGGTTTTGTTTTTGTCACTTTCGCAAATAATAAAATATGTGTTATAGACTTAATTATTATAATTTGTTTTATCTCTCTTCTTAAACACATTTTAAATAAAAATAAATAAATATTATTTATAAATATACCAAAATTTTCAATAAATTTTATTATATTTACAAATACTTTTATTAACTTTGTCATTGGAAACCTCATTTTTTTAGGGTTTTCTTTTCCTTTGAACATATATATTTTCCTATATGATATATGTTTGGCTTAGAAATTGTACCAAAGTGATTAGAGAATTGTAGAAAAAGAAAGTATAATGAATTGGTGTCTTTTGTTTTTATTATATAATTGGAAAAACCGCAGTGAAAGTCCTTTTTTTCTTGATTAGGCTGACATAGTAATAAATATCATTCAATATTTCTTCTTCTTCTCTGCTTCTTATTGTTGTTCGGTTTATTAATTGTTAAATTTGTATAATTGATTACAGATTAACACATTTCTACAGAAATTCAAAATTACATATTCAAATCAAACTTATATAAACGATTAAATAAAAAAATAATGATTAATTTTCGTAAATATAATAAAACATCGAAATCTTTTCAACTTCTTTTTTCTTTTATGCAATTATTTTTCTTTCAATCGTTTTTCTTTTATATATTTTTTTGAAATCATGATTTTTGGTTTTTAAATCAATCATAAATCGTATCTTTTTCTTATTTGCAAAATCCTGTACCAATTATAAAAGATCTTGAACAAAAATTGTTCCAAATCTAAACGATTTTGTAACTTAATCTAAACGATCGTTTAGCCAAGTCAAAAATCTAAACGATTTTGTACTAAACATATTATGTGCGTGAGTAGACCAAATATATTACAGGCACGAGTGACCAATTGATTGCAAGTTGATCGAGAGATTTTTGTCAGTTTTATTGTGAGTCTATGAGCTTTTTTTGTTTTTGAAATAATTTTGTAAATATTACGTCGGTTTGTTATATATATATTCTAAAAGAAACTTAAACTAATTATGTCTTTGTGATTTTCTTAATCAAAATATTAATTTAAAATTTAAGTGTTGTACTATTAATGTAAATTAAAAACCAATAATATTGCATCAAATAAAAACCCTAAATTTGTGCAAGTACATGCCAATTTACTTGTAGAGGAAACAAATTTAAATTTGTTCCAATCACATATAAACTTTTATAAGTAATAAATTTAGATTCTTATCTATAGTTTCCTTTTTAAAATCGTGAATACTTTATTTGTCCATATTAAAAGCATAACATTTGAATAATAAATTACAATCAATGATGGAATTATTTTAAAATCTAATAATTTAATTTGATATTATATAGATGCGGTTATGGGTTTTTAGATTAATAATTAGGGGTTAAGTGATATGGTCATTACTATAAACTCAATTATGGTCCAAATGCCACTAAATTAAGTTGGTGTTTAATTAATAAATAATGTACAACTAACACACACATGGTTAAATGGAATTGCCCCTTTGCTTATTTCTCTAATCGAGGCAAATTAAAGTTATTTAAAAATGCCTTGCCTTACTAGCAAATCTCCACCATATCATAGTTAAGACAAAAATAATAAGAAAAGAAATAATATACCCTCTGATGTGCATATACACGATAGAGTTTATTGATAATAGAAGCTAATACAAATCTGAAAATAAGTTTACTGATGATAAAAATTGATAGAAGGCTATCATTGATTGAGAGTAATAAAAGTTTATAAATGTTTATCATTTGTAGAAATCGATTAACGTCGATTGTTGATGATATTATCTTACACAAGTTTATCATTGATAGAGGTTGCACTACAAGAAATAAGGTTTTTTTCGACGTAGCAACACGTCGCCAAAAATCCTAACCAAATTCGGAGAAGGTTACCGTGACGTCGACTGGCATGTCGGAGATATTTTTCCCTACGCAAATCACGTCAACAACGAGGAAGATTTTGTCGGTGAACGCTGTCAGCACGTCGCAGAAGGCTTCCGCGACGTGTGCGTCAAATCTCTCATCTTTACGATGGAAGATCATGCCAATTACCATTTTGATTATTATTATCGTTGAACTAATATAAATAAGGACAATTTAAGTATTAATTAAAAAAAATGAAACTTAAGCCACATTTACTAATCTATAATAAAAATTGAGGCAAGTGTAATAGGTTTACATACATATATCAACGGGCTTCAATTACAAAAGGAATGGAATTCATTTGATTGTGGTTGGTACAATTTGATGGAATCGTTATAAAAATTCATAGGGTAAATTATGGAAAGTTAGTTAGTAGCTAGAAAAGAGGGGCATATACATGTCACGTAGGAATCAAACATAATTGGAATGGTGAATTTCTTCGGGCCCTACATTTTCATTGGAGATGCTTCAATGTAGACTGCTAATTTAAATATCTAAACCGAATGCCACCTCCAATAAATTTTGGAATATTATCAATAATATGATTCAGGGAAATCAAGAGGATTTGGAGTCCAAGTTGAATTCTTTGAATGTACGTTAAACTAATGTTTTGTTGTTCAGATTTTGGGTTTTTTCAACTGGGTTATTGTCCATTGTTGTAAATTTCCTTGTAACTCTGATGTTTACAGTCTATTTATTGATAATTTTGGTAGATTAGATGATTTTGGTTTTTCAGGTATTCATATTATGAGGATGAACTTTGTGATATATTGTTTTGTACTGTGAATGTCTTGCTTTGTTTGGCTGATATATTAAAGTTGTGGTTTATGAATAATGCAGTTATTAAATTGAATGATCTGTCTTTTCTATGCGAGTAGTGAAATTATACCCAATTAGTGAATTTTTTATGTTTTTTTTTAAAGTTTAAGGAAATGATTTGTAGTCGATTATAGTTCTAAAATATTATTTATTTTTAGTTCGACGTGCGTGCGTCAAGGGTAACTCATGTACTAGTAACAGGAGGTGTTGTATACATTGGCTTACATATGCTACACTAAAACTTCTAAAGGACAATTATCATGGTAAATCTCTGAAGATTTTCAACTTCACTTTATATTGTTCTTACTTGTATATTAATCATCCAAGACACACTTTTTTTAATTTAACAGGATAACTTGTCACAAAGAAATATTGGTACCGTAAACGTTTTGCAAGAACTATTTCAAGAACCTGCAAGCCTTCAATTTACTTATTAGCGCTTGAGAGTCCCCACAGTTGTACTGTCATCAACATATTCTATTGAAAATTCAATATATTTCAGGACTTACTGAATGAAGCTCATAGTGAGCTATAGTTTGGTTGTTCTGAATACTCTTCCTTGAATTTTTTGGTTAAAATGATGCATGTAAAGGTTCTAAACGGTTGGAGTAATAAATCCTTCCACAAGATGTTAGACTTAATAAAACGTGTGTTTCCAATATATGATACCAATATCCCTAGTTCATTCTACGAAGCCAAACGAAAATTGTGTGACTTGGACCTGAGATATGAAGCTATTTATGCTTGTAAGTACGATTGTATCCTGTATTGGAAGGAGTGTGAGAATTTGCAGTTTTGTCCATCTTGTGGTGAGTATCGGTACAAGGTTAGTCCTAATAACAGAGGGGAAAAAATTCCACATAAGTATTGTGCCACTTTCATTTAATACTAAGATTACAACGCTTATTTGTATCGCAAGAAGGATCCTCTAACATGAGATGACAAACATGTTTAAACAGAGGATGTGTTAAGACATCCAGCTAATGCGAATGGATGGAAACATTTTGATTTTGAATTCCCTGATTTCGCTTCAAATGCACGAAACATTTGTTTGGGGTTAGCTTCAAATGGTTTTAATCTTTATGCCTTCATAACTTAATTACATAAAAATTTAATTTGTTGTAGAGTCAAATGTTGGAGCTTCAGTCTCAACCCACCCTGAAGGGTTCTTAACCACTCTTTGAGGACGATATTTGTGAGAACGTTTTGGATAAACGTCCAGGCTACTCAAAAGGTCTTGGTTGGGGACCCAGGCCCAAGTCCCACAAGAGTTGTGCTAGCAGTTCTTCAACCACATGTTCGCATTCTACGGAGGTCGAACAATCTAATGCAATCCTGATTGAGCAGTAAAGACTCGAGCTTGAAGAAGTTAAACGCATGATTGAAGAGCAGAGAAGGATATTCGAGCTACAGGCCCAAGAAATAAAACAAATGAAGAAGATGATCAAAGAAATGACTTGGGCACAAAGAGAACCGTGAGTCGCACACTTGCGGTACATATTTTTTAACTTTACCGTTATTTACTTTGTATTATTAGTGATATATATATCTAAATTTAATTTTGTGTCATTGTAGGCGTGGACCTGTAGAATTATGGCGTCCACAACCATATTATGTTAATTTTTTTTCAAACATTCCAAATTGTTAGACAATGTAACGTTTGTTTAATTATAATGTTGTTTAATTTTGATTTGGTATTTATATAACTATTTAGTAATTTAGTTGTTCAGTTTTTATAAATTTAATTCAATTTAAATCGAATTGGAATCGAGCGGAATAATGCACATTGAAACGAGAAATATATATATATACCTTAAACAACTCTCGATGCAAATAGCCCATCGGGAAATAGCAGCGTTCCTCGATGCCATCTTTGTCACGTCAGGGATATTTTTCGTGACGTAACATCGGGAGAAGAGTTCTCCCGATGCCTATGGTTACGTCAAAAGAGCCCTATGCTCAACATCATACTCTAACATCGAGAGTGATGTTACCACAATGTGATTACATTGTCAGCACAATTGGTGTCGGGGGAAGGGCATTCACGATGCTACTATCTTTGCTCGTTTGGAAGGGGTCTCCCGACACGAGTTTTTTGGCATTCATCCCAACATACAAGAGTACGTCGATAAACCTGTTGTCAACGCAATTCTTCACCTTCGCTGACGTCCTCCTGCATTGAAAAAACTCTGACTTGTTGTAATGTAATGATGATGCAGCATCGTACAAAGTTATGCCGACACGTTGACCTAACGTTGGCAAACATTTTTTGTCGACGCTCTGACCCAACGTCGGCATTAGGATATTGTCGACGTGTTGACCTTGTCGACAAATCTTGCGTCAGCCAAAAAACCTATGTCGACGTCTTCTCGTTTTTGCATTGTCACATTACCTCTTACGATGTGTCATTTAAGACGCCCGTGCCATTCTACGTTGACGTAGCCTTCACCGACGCACAATGATTTTTTGCGATGACAACTGCGTCAGTAAAATCCCGATTTCTTGTAGTGATAATGTTAATATCTAACTCAAGGTCATGAGTTCAATCCATTATGGTCATCTACGTAGGAATTAATGCAGCTGGAAAAGTGTTTGAGTTGGGGAGTTGGGACCAACGATATCTTACAAGTTTGCAGAATTCACCATGAACGATCTGGGGACGAGTGAGAGAGCTTTTAAATATGTTAAGGTTTTATCGTGGGAGATCAAAGTGTCTATTTTGTACTAAAACCTAATGAACCAAAATTGCATTTTATATTAAATAAAATTATTTAAAAAAGAAAAAAGAGAAAAAAATTAATTAGAAAAGTGGGGCCTCCAAGTATTTTCTTCTTTTAGGTAAATTTCACACTTATTTCTAACCAACTTCATGGATGTCACTGGACGGCTTTAAATATGGAGGGGACTCTGTTTCATCTTCATCAACCATTCTCGATTCTCTCTCTCTCTCTCTCTCTCGTTCCATTTCAATGGCTCAAACCACTTCCAATCACACTCAGACAGTCTCCGGTTGGGCAGCCCATGATTCTTCCGGCAAGATCACTCCATATACTTTCAA
>JBBPDI010000020.1:4165020-4175826 GCA_037974545.1 Cucumis variabilis | reverse complement strand
ATCAACGTAAGGAAGTAAATTTAAAACTAACAAAGGACGTAAATGTAGAAAATCTACAGTCTACAAAACAATTCTTACGGGAGAAAGGAACACAAAAATGAAATTCAAGAACATTTGATATGGCATAGACTTATCTAAACTAATGCCTGCTGCAGAACTTCAGCCATTCAATCAGTAACAGGACTACAAAAACTTCTTTATCCAGTCAACAATCTAAGCACCAGACACTCACATAAATATAAATCTCCCAAGATGATTGGTATTTTCTGATAGACAGCTTTTCCAAGCATGGAACTCAGAAGCTTGCTGTCTCCACAGAGAAATCAAGAGAAATATTCCTATAGAATGAGATGATCCACTAAAGACAAAGCATGTCACTATGAAACAATAAAGGGGAAAGAAACAGAGAGAACCCACAAGCAAAAACATCAGAAAACCTACATAATTCATTCAGTTCAAGATAAGAGCAAGAGTTCAACAGGAAAAAAAAAAGAAAAGAAAAAGACATCAGATGGTAAAGCAATCTCACTTATGGGCACTATGATCTTTCTCCATATCGATGAGCTTCTGAGAAACAGGAAAAGAAGAGGCACTGTTTTCAGATTATCGGATTTCCCAAAGAGGAAACTTAAAACTATCAAGGGAAAATAAGGCTTCTGATTTTTAACTTTTCAGGCAAAACACCAGTCACTTTAAATGCCAGAATAAGACCTAAATTCTTAGCTATAATCAAACATTGAAATGAATAAGTTTTAAATGGAGATTCAAAAGAAAATAAGTTTTAAACAAATAAGTGTACAGATATAAGAACATTAAAATTAATTGATAAGGTCACTGTCATTGCTGAAACTAACTTTCTCTAAAATATGTGAGCATTGATCAGTGAAATGAATCTTAAAATTGAAAATATGCTGCAACTTTTACAATGAACAGAAAGAATGAAAATAGTTCGATGAAGATATAAGATTACAATTGAAGCAGGAAGGCTTTAGGAAAAAATGCATTTCGTTATAGATATTAAGTTAGTTTTCAGAAATTAAAAGCGAGTTTTAGAGTGATTTTAAACTCTCAAACATCACTTAATCAGAAAACAACAAGAAACGGTTCGCAAGTCTATAATTACCATTTCTATACCTTCTTGCGTTTTTCAGTGACTTTAAAGCTGTTGCGATCGGATTTCCCAACATTGAAATCAACGGCCGTGACCCCGCCACTGTCTTTAAATACAATATGCGTAGCAGCCAACCGACCACACACGAGCTAGAATAAGAAATCAAAGCAAAATAGTAAATTCGATGAGGGGAAATTGTTTGTCGAATAAAACTAAGAGATATCAAAATCGTTACCCATTGGCGTGGCAGTAAACGTACTGATCATGACCTTCCTTAATAAAATCTAGAAATCAGATGACCAATTATTAAGAATAAGCGAAGGGTTTAGGGTTTAATTATAGCACTAAAACCTTCATTATGAATTTGAAAAGGATATGGCAACAGTGGACATACCGGGAGAAAAATACGAGACAAAATTGGTCTCGACGGCGAAGGGAGGCACAAGCGGAAGATCCCTAACATCGAGAGCCAGAAGTTTACGTAGCTCTTCATCTTGTTCATGTTCTTGGAATGATTTCGGCAGTGGTTCTGCCAGTTATTGTGGTAGTTCTAAGTCCGGAGAATAGCAGGTCAACGCTATTGGTAGTCTCGACTTCGATTTCATGAGGAGATTACAAGAAAAGAAAAGCATCAAAGGTAAGGTTTTTCCTTTAACCCTATCATTGTTATTTTAGGATTTTTTTGTGCATGTTAATTACTAAAATTGTTTAGTTACAATTAGAGTAAAATTTTGATCCTAATTCTGCTACTCATGTTTACCGTTTCCATCAATAATAATAAAATAAAAAGTAAAAAAAATAATAATTAGAAAAGAAAACAACAACAATAATAAATAATGATGATAATAGTAATAGCAATAATAATGATAAATTTTTCTCTATTTCCCATTCTTTCTCTCTATATTTTAGAGAAAAGAAGATAAGGGTCATGAGTTGGGATTAAAAAAAATAATGAAATAACAATAAATGAAAAAACGAATATTTTTCTTATGTCTTTTTCTTTCTCCCTATTTTTTAGAGAGAAGAAAATGGCTAAAGGATTTTTTTTTTTTTAAAAAAAGAATAATGATTAATGATTAAAAAAAACAGTAGCAAGAAAATAATAAAATTTTCCTACATTTTCTTTTCTTTCTCCCTATTTAAAAAAGAGAAGAAATATAAAATAAATGGATGCAAATCCCGAAGAAAATTACTTGTTATATGAGGTACGGATCCTTGAGAGTAAATTCCTACTCAATGCAACCTCTAATTAAGTTTATTTTCTCATGAGATTATATTGTTTAGGATAAAGAAAAATAAAGACAAAAAAGATAAAGTAATGAAAAAAAATAAAGACCCACATCTTGCAGAGATTTTCTTCAACCATATTTTTCTCTTCGTAAAGATTCTCTCTAAATAAAAAATTTTCTACTGACTCTCTCTAAAGAATTTTTTTCCTAAAGAATTTGTCTTCTACAGACTTTAAAGGATTTTCTTCTATCTTTTTCAAATGATAAACGTCCCTATTTATAGACTTGCAATACGTCCCTATTTATAGACTTGCAATGTACCACAAATAGGAAATTTTAATAAGAATAAAATTAAAATTAGATATTATGTGAATAAATTAATTTTATTTTTTCATAAAATAAGAGAAATGAGATTTTGTAAAAAATAAAATGATTTTTTTTTTCCTAAAATGAGTAAAAATAAGTTAAATGTGATATTAAAAAATTTTATTTAAACAAATTGTTTTGTTTTTTTTCTCTTAAAATAGTAGAAATAAGTTAAATGCGATATTAAAAAAATTTGTTTAAAATAAATTGATTTGTTTTTATAAATCGATTTGTTTAAAAAAATTGATTTGTTTTATTTGTGTCTTTGTGATTAACCTAATGGACCTGAAGGATTAACTTACTTATCATGGTTATATCACATAGACACAAATATATCCATAATGAGGGGAGTGTAACTACGAGACTTTAGTGGAATGACTTGTTAGTTAATGAAGGTTGATTAACTCAGTCTAAAGAGTTTCGCCAGTTAATCATAGATTGTTGGAGCCTATGATCTACAGGTCCATTAGGTTCCCTCGCTAGCTCAAAAGGAATCAACTTAGAACATTATGATGGAATAATTTGAATTGTTTGAATTGGATAAAGAGAGAGAAACCGACGGATAATGTAGACGTCATTTATAAGTTAAAGATAGAGATTTATGTTTAAATGTGATTAAATATTAAAAATATGAATACAGATTCATATTCAGAAGCTCATAATTGATAGAAGTGGTCAAAGATGTGAAAAATCAAATTGTTGACTTTTAACTTTGAGAAGTCAAACTTTGACCAATTTTCCATTCAAATATGAATTGAATTTTAGAAAAATGAATGCATATTCATGCTCGGGAGGTTGAAATTAGTCAACACGAAAAAAATGGTAAAAATTCAAAATGTTAACCTTGACTTGAAAAAGTCAAACTTTGAATTTAATTTAAATATAAAATTACCATAGTGCCCTTTGACTAATTTGTTGAGATTTGGCAAGCTCATCACATGCATGTGTTGCATGTGATTTGCAAGTGGCTTCATGCATGTGAGACACCTACACCAGTAATAGTTAGAAAAACTCTGGCATGTAGTTTGCTTGTAAAGAGGTTTTTTTTTGCAAATGTGAAAGATCTCTTGTGTTTTTTAAAATGGTGAGATTTTATTTTGTAATTAAGAATTACAAAATAAACCAATAACTCTTATCCTCCACAGAATATAAAAGTTTGGTTCCTCCTAAAAGTTCCATATCTCTCTATTTTCTCTACCATTTTTTAGTCCTACAACCTGGTTCTAAGTTTGGAGAATAACGGGTCAACACTAGTAGTAGTCTCGACTTCAAATTCATGAGGAGGTTATGAAGAGTTCGTAAGGAGAATACAAGGGTAGAAAAACTTTAAAGGTAAGTTTTTTCTATTAATCCTTTGTTTATATTAAGGTTATTGTGCATGTTAATTACTAAATTGTTTAGTTGCAATTAGAGTAAAATTTAATTCTTATTCCACTGTGCATGTTCCTGTTTTTTATCATGTAGTATCAGAGCATGCTTAATTTTACTTAGTTGCACGTGGTGGATTTTTCAATTTATTAAACAAATTGTGTGTTGAACTAAAATGAATATATTAAGGTTTTGGCAAATTAAATTAAAACTTGTTGTTTGTAATAATTATTGTAATTAGCCTGGTTTGTGGCTTAATTTATTATTGCAAAGAGTCTGTAATTTTAATATAGTTATTAGAGTTTAAATTAGGACGTAATTTCATCAACCGGTGAGAGAAAAACTAAAAATTGAAGAAAATGGAGGACATATGTGCGTTTTTCAAATTCAAGATCCACAAACCCGATTCGTGACCTACCTCATGCTCTAGTCTTCCCCTTACCTGGCTTGACCCAAGCCTCGCGCACGACCCACTCGCCATTCGGCCTAAGCTCGCGCTCGACTTTGACCCGTATCTAATCTGGTTTTTATCCACCCTACACGAGACGCGTGTCTGTTCATTTGGCCCACTCTAACCTGTCCCACTTGTTGACCCTGAACCACGCCTGAGGTGATCTTTTGGTGTTTTTAGGCCGATTTAAGCCCAATTGTCGGGTCTTGGGCCGATTCAAGGGTTTTTGGACCGGTTTAGTGCAATTTTGGTGGTTTCGAGACTATTGGAGTTGTTTAGAAGCTCTAATGTACTTACCAAATTATTGTTGTAATATTTTAGTTCTTAGCTTAATTTAGGAGCCAAAATCAATCTATTTTAGGGTATTTAATTAATTATGCATGTGATGTATGTTTTAATTAAAATTGTATGTGCATAAAGTATGCTATATAGATTTAAAATCTTACCATATGTTAACATGTTGATACATTGAAAGTATGTTATAACTGTTATAATATATCGTATTCATGCAGATTAATTAATATAGAAATTAATTAATATGATTAATTATTTTTTAATTATTTAAATTAATTTTTATTAAATGTGATTTGATGAAATTAATTAATTAATTAACTATTGATTTAATTAAAAGTTAAATAAATTAAAATTCATATTAATTAATTTGTATATATAATGGTTATATATTGTTTGATGTTTTTTGTTTGTTATAGTTTTCGGAGCAATATGAACAAGGTATACTTCTGAAGAGCTACAGAGCACATAACTTAGAATTAAAAGCTAAAATTTTGAGATAAAATACTTATGACAATTCTACGCAACTTTGTATAAGGCAGTTATGTCTTTTGGATTCTGAATTGTAAGTTATTAGCCTCCAATGTTGGAAGAAGGATCATGGCTGAGAACCCAGCTTTTGGGCATAACACAGAGAGGCCAAGCATCGAGGGCATGCGCACGTGGCACCTAGCATGCAGCCCAGGGCCATGCACACGTGCCAACAGCCCTCTGCCACCCACCAGCGCGCACCAGCTACTCCCTGCCGCCCATCGACGCACACCAACCATCCATCCTCGTATGCTAGCCATGCTTTTGAGTCATTTTTTTATTTTATTTTTTTTTATTTTTGCCATTTTGAAGTAATAATTTGATATTTTTATGGATAAAGGGAATTAAATGAAATTATTTTGCCATTAATTCAAGTCAAGAGGAGATCAGACAAATTTACAAGTCGATGGTTTAAGCTACCATCTGTGAGTGATAAAATGATTTCTAAATGATTATTCTAAATATGATTTACAAGCTACCATTTAAAGATGCTTTGAAATGATTATTGAGCTATACTGATTATGATATCTTGATTTGTAAGCATAGTTATGAAAAGTACTCAGGTATGCTTAACTAGAAATATTTTATCAAAGCATGTATTTACCAATGATATTTGCAAGCAATGATTTATAAGTAAACTTGAGATTTTGAAATAAGATTGTTTACAGTTTTAGAAAGATACTTGAAAAATATGAATTTAATGAGAATGTTTTTAAAGAGAAAACCATGGTATTCTATATACCGAGTTCTTGACGGACAATGTGCACAGTTTTGGGATATGAGGCTTTGCTGACTACTTAGCCAACTACTACCAAGATTTGACAAGATAGTAAGACCAAAGGTGTGCTGCTATCTTGACCAAGATTTGGCAGGATGGTAGGACCAAAGGTGCTCTGCTATTCTGACTGAAATTATTAAATCAGGCTCGGTAGGTTGAGCTACTTACTATCGTGACTAAGTTTTCTGGATATAGAATATACAGAGATAAAATAATATTTGAAAGATAGAAAGAGTTTAGCACAAGAAAGTTCTTAAGATTTTATTTTTATGTTAAGCATTATGAATGATTTATGTAAAAGATTAAAGTACATTTGTTTTAAAAGTATGTTTTACAAAATTGTCACTCACTAGGCTTTTTAGCTCACCCTTTCCAAATGTTTTTCCACTTTTCAAGTAGAGGTCGTGATCCAAAAGCCTGTCGTTGTCTCCAAGTCTGCTATGCAAAGTTGTAGATAGTTTTGTTGTTGTGGTCAGTTCTAGATTTATCTATTTCATGTACGTAAGTTTTGTTTCAAGTTAGATTAGTTAAGAAATTTCTTTTGGGTTAATGTGTTGTCTGTAAAGAAATAGCGTTTAGCCTAAACTTATTTTGAATTAATGTAAAGTTTATTTCAAGTGTGTTTATTGTAGTATCCGCTGCATAAGTTTTTAATTTACTCGAGTTGTTTAGCATTACAAAAGGTTCAAAAGTCAGGGTCAATTGGTGTTATTCAGAAGGGGAATGATGTTAGTTGACTTCACGTCATCTCTCGGGTCGATAGTAGGTGATCTGGGAGGGTATGTGGCATTGACAAAGTTTATTAATAAAATTTTGATATTTATAAAAAAAATAAAATAAAATTTTATTAAAGATTGATATAATTAGTTTAATACAAGATTAAAATAAAAAAATCAACAAGATATTTTGGAAACTTAATTAAACCTATATTTTTCTGAAATCTTAAAAACAAAATTGATGTTATGGATTAGTTAAATATATATTTAGAAATTTTAAAAAATAAATAGGTTTTTTTAAAAAATAGAACAAAGTGAGAAAGTATTTATACCGTACACAACAATTTTGAAAAAGGAAAAAGCTCATAAGCCCGCAATGTGAAATAACAAAAATAGACATGCAACTAATCAGTCACACACGCATGAAAAAACAATCTTGTACCCAGTCTAAAAAATCTTATACAAAGTCTAAATGATCTTGTACCAAGTCTAAACGATTTTGTACTCTTGTACCAAGTCCAAACGATTTTGTACCTAGTCTAAACGAACTTGTACCCTTGTACCTAACCTACACGATCTTGGATTCTTGTGCCTAGTCTAAACGAGCTTGTACCTAGTTTAAACGATCTTATACCAAATCTAAAAGATCTAGTACCCAATCTAAACGATTTTATACCAAAATTAACAGTCTATTAGTGAGAGTGGTCTATCTCTGTCTATCTGGGACAAACAACTGATTGTTTAGATATTGATACACGATTGTTTAGATCTTATACCAATATAGTTTAAATCTTGTACCAAGAAGAAAAAAGAAGATGAGAGATAAAGGAAGAAATTTTGAAAGAGGAAATGAAGAAATTGCAAACAAGAGGTGAAAATATGAAATTTATGAAAAAGTAATTGGCTTCATGGGTTTTTCTTAAATTGTTATACGAGCCATAAATATTTAGTACTTTGTTAGATTTATGTAAATTTACCAAATAAATGTATAAGCATTTATTAAAGATAAAGGGTCAATATTATTAAATATAAAGGATCAGCTACGATAACTAATTGGAGATTCCTAAATTTGGTTCAATATTCTATAGCAAATAAATCTCAAATTTGATTAGGATATGATACAATATCCAAATTTAAAATATATATTGTGTTTAAAAAATCAAATGGAATTACAAATGTCTGATACATTTAAAATACAATGTACGTTGAATATCATAACATACCACAAAACTAGGGGTAAAGTGAGAATAAAAAACGTGCTCGTTAGTGAATTTTCTCTAGAACTTATTAATTCCTTTTTTTTTTCTTGCTATAATTTCAACCAGCTCCCCAAAATTTGTCATTCCATTCAATTCCCCATCTTTCTTCTTACATGGGTTATGTATAATATTTGTCAACCTACTTTGGGCCTATATATATTATTTGGGCTGATCAATAAACTCAACCCAATTTTATTTACTTGACTGGTGTAATAATATTAATCTAAAATCATAGAGTTACTTGATAGTTCAGACGTACTTGTTTTCACCAACTCTTTTCATAACTTTATTATTGTTCCAATTCACCCCCGAGACACTACATCTGTCACATTACTTAAATAAGGAAATAATATAAATAAAAAAATAATTTGTCAATAGAAAGTATATGATGGTCCAGAAATCAAATGAAACTCAAAGTCAAATTCATGCAATATCATGATTATAAATTGATCCTTCTATCAAGCATATGTATTTTGAGCAGACAGATAATCAATATCAGACACATATTTGAATATTAATGTATAATAAATACGTGTCAGATACAAATGGAGTATTTGACTTTTCTTATCTTTTTAATTTCATATATGCGTATCTTTTTCTATATACGTGGAAGATATATATATATATATATATATATATATATGCTAATAAATACTTTTTTTATAATATATTTGACATGAATTTTAATCTTACAACTCATAACTCACTTAATTTTATATAATTATTATAATAATAGCAAGCAAACCAAAATAAATACAAATATATAAAAAAGTACAATAAGCACGTGGGGTAAAGTGATGAGATGATGTGAGGTGTCATAACATCTTGGAAGAAAAAGGGTTAAAGGAGACAGAAAAGGCAAACGAATTGGCGCACGTGACACTACTATCTATGCAATTGCAACTTTCCCCCAAGTTTTGTTAAGGTGGCCCCCATCCTCTCAGTGTTGATTATGGAACCAATTCCTACTCCCACTTCAATTTTCTCACGTGTTGTCCTTTCCATTCCTACTGGGGTAACACTTCAAAATATTCTTCCAATTTTTCTCATCTTTCACAAACTATACAATTTTTTACTGCCTCCTTTCCCACATATCACTATCCACACCATAACAAAAGGTTAACTTCTTTGGATGACATATTCAACTTATTCATTTCTTTCTACTAATTTCATTCCCCACCTCAAAAGCAAATTCACTATTATAAAATTCATTATTACGATGTATGTAATCTAGATTATAATATTTTTTAAATTTTTTTTATTAATTCTCGATAATTCTTATTTTCGTGTTTCAATATCCATTTAAATCTAATTAGGAAAATAGTTATCAAGATCTTAAAAAGATTGCATAAGATTAATTTTCGTATCAAACCAAGTCAGGAAACACTAACGTAAGCTATTAAAATAATTGACCAAAAAATGTACTATTTGTGAAAAATGTAAGACTTTGAGTATTATTTTCGACCATTTTTCCACTCCAATGCCCATTCTTGTATTCCCTTACCTTTGTTAGCTATATAGAGTTTTTGAATCACTAAATTAATCATTGAGACTTGAGCGCATGTTTTAGAGGAACTTTTAAATAGTTAAAATTACTCTAAAATATGTTCAAATATTAATTTGGGTGATAATTTAAGAGTATAAAAATAAACCTCAAATTTATTTTTCATAGTTAAAATTATGTTTTATATCAGATTTTAACAATTTTTAAATCACTACTAAACATGCACAAAGTTGAAGATTAATAAATCTAACGAGTTAACTAATTTGTAAAAGTAAATTATATGTATTTGAAGCGGAGTTGTTTGGTGTAAGTTTAAGTCTAATAAATATGTATTTCTTTTGAGTTTGGTCTTGTCTTACAATTTCTTCTTCTTTTTTTTTTTTCTATTTTTTATTCTATGTAATTAGGGTTTATAATCAAGGGACACTTGCAAAAGAAGGCAAAACAAGTTATAATAATTAAGTTCATAGTACATAGATTTATTGTTTTAAAAAATGACAAAAACAAAGTTCAATTCACATATACGAGATGTAAAATGTCATAACCGTCTTCGTTACTGATATACATTTGATACACCCTATACATCAATATCTCTTGATACACCTGATATTCATTGATACATTTGATACTTCTTGATAACCTTTGGACCTTAATACAATTGATGCACCATAGTACTCTTTGATACACCCGATATCATCTGATACACATTGATACACCTAATACTTATTGTTACACTTGATTATTGTTGATATACTTGATACTATTTAGGCCTTGATGCACTTAAATGTTTCACTGATAAGTTTGATACACTTGATGCACTGCTAATAAACTTGTTATGCTTCATTAGTACACAACAAATTTGATACGATTGATGTAATATGTGATATGTTTGATACACCTGACGTACTGCAGTTAATTATACTTAATGTTCTACACTGATACACTTGATTATTTAAATACACTTGATATGCTTGAAGTCCTACTTATACACTTGATACACTTGTAAACTTGGTAATGATTCACTTTTATTGATATGTTGATATGCTTTAATAATATATTATTGATATACTTGATAATGATACACTAAGTTATATCATTCATATACTTAATAATATTATAATGAATTGCATACAATTTGAAAAAATAAAAATCACGTAGTAAGTATATCAACCAACTAATACATATAATATAAGTACATCACA
>JBBPDI010000020.1:4104564-4114834 GCA_037974545.1 Cucumis variabilis | reverse complement strand
CTTAAACCCTGTCTATACAGTTTCAACACTCTTGCTCGAAGAATAAATTCACGTAAATCATGGGAGAAAACCATCGCCATCTCTTTTTCCTATGCCAAAGCCAATCATTTATAATCACAAATTCAAAAAGTTCGTTGCAGAAATCATAGACAGATTAGAATTTATTATCGAATCAATTCTTTGAAGAGTTGTATGAACTAGTAAAAAAAAAAAAAAGAAAAAGAAAAAGCTAGGGCACAGTATAAATTTCTTCGAGAATGTACGAAATTACCTCAATGATCAAAATGAAGAGGATAACGCTGATGGTGCAGATTAAAGTGAAGCGAATTCCTTGCTCGATTCAATCGGAGGTATAATCATTTCTGTCGTTCAGTTCCGATTTCTTTGAGGATTCAACGACGGAAGGCCGATTTTGATCTTGAGTAGCCCGGCAACGGCATTAGGCGAGTGACTCCTACATAATTGGCTCTCTCTGAAAAATTATTTAGGCCTCGGCCTTCTATTCTCGTTGGGCTTCTTTGGAAAACTCAGTGTTGGGCCAAAGCTAATTATTGGGCTCAGGAACAGTGGGCTTTAACCCAATGGAGGACTAAAATGAAGTACTTGACAAAAAAAAGTGATAACTATCTCCAAAATTAGTGTTAGTTTCTTTTTCTTAATGCATAAAAAATTTAAAATTAAATGATTCGAAATATTGAAACTTAGTAAACTATTTTTTTCTTAATTTTTTTAAATTTAGAAATTAAATTGAAACAAAAATCAAACTTTAAATTTTAAAATTAAATAGGTAACATTTTGAAAAATGAGTATATGACAGTAGGAACCAAAATTTAAAAACGATTTTTTTTCTTTTTTCATTTTATTTATCTAATTTAAATAAGTTTTAATACATTTGAATTCATTAAAGCCATACTTAAAATGCAAATTTATTATTATTATTACTTGGGTGAAGACAAGAAGTAGTATGGTTTAAGAATGAATATTTTGCAATTAACCATTAAATGTTGACCAAATTAGTTTTATGTGTTTATAAAAGTAAGGAATGAGGCATGGGGGCCACGTGGCTTTGTACTTTTCTTGTCGACTTGTCTTTTTGTCTTCTTCACTTATTATTTCTTCCATTTTGTAAAAAGCCTTTTCCTAATCATTTTACTTTTAAAATTAGCTTATAAACCTTAACTTTATTATTATTTGTTTTCTACTTTTTAAGTTTTTTTTTTCTTTTTTGAGAGGGAAGACATTTTAAAATTTTGTTTTTACAATTTGGAATTTAACTAAAAATTTAATCATTCTACCTAACAAATATGTAAATCAATGTATAAAATAGAGGTAAAGAGAAGTAATTTCAAATACCAAAGAAACAAAAACAAAATGGTCAGCTGATGAAATCTTAAAAAATTTTAAATTTGTAATTATCTATACTATTTTAAAAGGCAACATTTTTAGACATTAGCTAAGAAAATGTACCGTAAATGTTGTTTAATTCCAATTATACAATGCATTAATCGTATTTTTAAACCAAATACTAGTTAATAATTAATCTAAACACTATACCCTACTATCATATATTAGTTGTTAAATTAGATATTTAAATTTAAATTGAGAAAAACGTTAGCTAAGAAAATGTTATGAATCCAAATACAATTAATGTTTTTAAAATGGTTTTGGAAGCAGGTGATTACAAAGTATAATAGTGGGTAAGATTACATATTGCGATAAATATAAATAAAAAAAAATTAAACCAAATGATAGAGACTTAGTCTCTTCTCCTTTTCTCTTTAGACGTTTATAAACAAAGGTGGAGACTATTTCTAAACCACCAAAATTAGATAGAGACTAAGTCAAGTTTAATATAATTAACAATATAATATCAATTTCATTAGTTACCCACTTTTCTCTCATCTTTTGTTTTTAATTAATAACTTCATATTTTTCAATTCAATCCTTCTCTTTTAAGAATTTTTTTTTAAAAAAACAATTTATTTACACAATCGTGACGTTTGATAGACATGCGGTATATACGATTGAGGTGTACTACAAAGATGATATACATACGATTGAGGTGTACTACAAAGATGATATGTATATTATAACCAAAGAGTAACGAAACAATTAAAAGAGAGTTACGGCAATTTTAAAGTAACATGCATAGATTGTTGTCCAAATATATAAATGTGATTTTCTCAAGTGGAGCAATACATCTTTTTGGTGACTTATAATGCAACTAGCTTTTAATGTAATTCATTTGTGTTGGTGTAAATCGCCTCCAAAGAGTAATGGATTGAGAAGATATTGTAGATACCGTATTTTGTTCTACATTTTTCATTTTTTCATTTATTTATTTTTTATAAAAGAATTTGAATTTAAATTTTAAATTTAATTTTTAGATTTTAAATTTTAAATCTTAAATCTACGTTTTAAAAAACAAAAAATGAAAAAAAAAATAAAAAATAAAATAAAAAATAAAAAAGAAAGAAAGGTTGTTTCTTCTTCCTATTTTTTCTCAACCACCTCCTATTTTTGTTTTTCTTCGTCACCATGTTCATTCAGTCCCACTCTTCCACTTTTTCTCTGTAGTCTTTCACTCCACTTCACTTAATAATCTAAAAAATAAACTATCCAATTAGCCGTAAACTTTGTCCTATCAATTAGCCCTAAACTTTGCCCTATAAAAAGATAAGGAGAGGATTTTTTCTAGGAAGATTTGTGATAGATTTTGAGAGGAGGAGATTTTTTTTGGGGAGATTTTGAGAGAGAAAGCTATTTGAGAGAAAAATGTATTTTCATTTGGTGGTGATTTGGAAGAATATGAGAGCCAAACTGTTTGCCAGGTAAGTTTTTTTTTTTTTTTTTCAATTTAAGACAATTTAATGATAATTATTTGGCACTCTGTGTTAATTTTTCATTTATTATTTACATTCTTGCATATGGTTACCTATTTGGCCTATTAATTTTAATTATTTGGCATTCGCTTTCCTTGTGTATAATATTTTAGTATCTCATTTGGCTCGTGTATAATATTTTAGTATCCCATTTGACTTTTGTATAATATTTTTACTATCTCATTTGCCTCTTGTATAATATTTTAGTATCATTATGTTAATTATGCATTTGAATAATATTTTTAGTATCACATTTGGCTCCTGTATAATATTTTACTATCCATTATGTTAATTATGCATTTGAAGTGTTAATTAATTAATCAGCATACTGCATCTTGCAATAATTATTTAGCATCAATTTGGTTACTGTGTTATTTATTTGCATCTTGCAATAATTATTTGGAGCATCCATTTAGCTACTGTGTTATTTATTTGTATCTTCCATTAATTTATCCTACTATAATTACCCATTTGGCACTCTGAGTAATTAATTATTTTGCATCATGACATTAACTAATTATTTGCATCCTGCATGTTTGTATTTATTTTAGGAGAATTTTTAGTAGATTTTATAAAATATTTACAACTATAGCAAATTCTATCACTCATAGTTATTGATATGCTACAGTGATAGAATCCAAAATTTTGCTATAGCTTATAAATATTTTAATTTATTTTGCTATTTTTAAAAAATTTTCTTTATTTTATGTATTTATTTTATCTCAACATATTACCTTATTTCACACGTATTTCTCAAATTTCACAATCTTTTGTCATTGTTATTATTATTATTTATTTTCCAATTTAAATATAAAAACCTAAATTGGAGAAAAAATATTATTTTTTTATGGATTTTATAATTTAAATTCCATGAATACATGAAATTTCTTCATTTAAAATTTAATTAATAGATTGTCTTTGAAATTATAAACACATTTCATATTTTAAATGAGACTGAGTAGTGTTTTCTATGAATTTATTAATTCTTAGATACATGAAATTTCTCATTAGACACCTATGATGGAGATTAAAATATCAAAGTTTGACATTTTAATATTTTTGAGGTGAATATAAAAAATATTTTTTAAAACAAAAATAAATTTCATTTTTCTAATGGCTCCTATGCTACCCATAATTATCAATTCATACTTAGGTTTTATTTCTTCGATATGAATTGAGAACCATGAGACATTTAAAAAAAATCTATAATTTAGTTTAGAAGATAAAATTGGGTAACTATTTTATGGGTGTTGTAGGGTGCTAACACCTTTCCTACACACAACTGACTGCCGAACTTAAATTTCATAAATTTACGTAGACCATTTTTTTCACTCCTTGAGTGACCAATCACACCTGAATATAGTTGATGGCGACTCCAAAATTATTTATTTATTAAAATTAAATAAATGGGGAGGTCACTGCTACGCGTCGCGACAGATATAACGTCGAGACAGCCCGCGTGCTAAATCGCCTTATCTTTCACTTGATAGAATAAGTATTTCGCCTTGTCTAGAGAGATTGCCTAGACTAACTGCTTGATGTCTTGCCTAATGTAGTGATCAGAACACCTAGGAATCAGCTCACAGAAACTTATCACGTACTACTCAGTTTTCCTAGTTAAAATGTTTAGTGCAAAATAGAAACTTATTAGTGAAAAGAAGCCTAAGTCGCGAATCTCGCTTTCTTCGCCATTGTCTTTGTATACCTGAAATTAGTTTGAGTTTCATTCTTCGAAGATCTAAAATCAATTTGTCTTTCATCCTTGGCAGATTTGAAATCATACGAAATTAGTTTGTCTTCGTCGTCAGTCTTATCCCTCTCCTCGCTGTTCGTTAGCTCCCTCTTCTTCGTCGTTCATCTCCTCATCTTCTCACTTGGTGTCATCTTCTCTGTCCATCTCCTCACCTTCATCGACAACCATTCAAATATTTAGTTTACAACCCAACCCATATTTTATGGGTTGGATTGTAAACTTAATTTTGGTTATTCGGGTTGCCAACCCAAATAACCCAAAAATATGGATTGGATAATGTCTCCCAACCCAATCCGATTATACCTCTACTACATTGTTTGTTTATTTTATACAAGTTGTAAATTAATTTTAGTTTTTCTAGTTCAAATTTTATGGGTTAAAAGGACAATAAAACTAGATTTTATCAATAATAATTTGGGCTATATAAACAGGGTCTTAACAACAAATTAATAACTTTATTTAACATCTAATTCAACCTTAGAAAAAAATTATATGTTATTCATTCTAATTTCTACTTTTAGAAAAGGGAAAAAAAGAGTACATATAGACTAATTGGTCTTCTTTTTAGAAAAAACATTGAATCACTAAAGACAAACATATTATAGAAATATATAAAATTATTCTTTAAACCATGGTAAAGGCATTTATATTGAATAAAATTTCAACTATAAATTCAAATATTAAAATTTAAAATAATATATCACTACCACTTTCCTCACTAATAGACTTAAAATATAATGAAATGTTGCTTAGATTATGTCACAACAATTTTTTATAATATATTTTTTATCTCGTTGATGTTTATAAATTCTCACTACTCGCAAAGAAAATACTTTCTTGCGTATTATTTTTTCTCTGTTTTCTAAATAACTAAATAGGCAACTCACTTAACTAGAATACATAATCAATATTGTGAAACCTCAAAGCCTGTGCTCCATCCTTAGCAACGGAGTCGAGCTGAACTAATTACACCTCTAATTTATAAAATGATAACAATTAATTAAAATTAGAGATTAATTTCTTAGACGTGTTTTAATAACGATTTAACTTCTTAGACGTGTTTTAAATTTGTGTTTAACTAAAATGTCAAAATTTCTTTTTATAGTTTACTCATACTACACTTTTATATGTAATAAGTTTTTGATAGGTGCAAAAAATAAAATAAAATAAGGAATATTTTTTTCAAAAATTGAACAATAAACAAACTATGAAGTTATTAACCCTATGTAAAGAAATCCACTAAAAAAATTAATTAATTAAAATGAGTTTCACTCAATAATATGTTGTTTTGATATAAATTGTAATTTTAACATATAAAATATAATTACATCATATTACTTAATTTGTATAAAATATAGTTACGTGACAATGTAAAATACAATTAACTTACATATTATCATAACGCTCGCACACTATGATAATGATCAACTTATATAGTTGTCTCAAATATTCCATAAAAAGAACAAAATAATATTAATAACTAACTAAATGTTATTTTAAAATTTCAATAATTATATTAGAGATTAATTGACAATTTGAAAAAAAATATATATTTAGGAATTGGATCTTGCACATGTTTTTCATCGTTTTTTTTCTAGCTTACATAAAGATCCATTTGTACCGATGTGGAGTCGAGTTTAATACTATACTTTGATATTAAGTTAGTATGAAGAGTGTCAACTAGAGTTTAGCTCAACAGACATCAATATAAATTAAAAGGCAATTAAAAGATCTATGATTTGAATCCTCTGTTCTAATTTATATTAAAAAAAGTTAGCATAGAGAGAGTGTAATTTAGCTAACATACAAAATTAAGCTTAGAATTCTCTTTTAAGATAACTTACTCTTCATCTTTTGAGTCGTCGATTAGGGTTATTCATAATTCCATTTTTCCTAACCTACCGTGACGTGTAAGTTTGACAATCTTAAGGTCATTTACGAAACTCGATGTTGTACGCCACCAGATATAATAGAGTACAACTCGACCAAGTTATCCACAGAATCTACAATTTTAACTTTTTCCATCTTCGGGATGTGTTTTAGGTCTTTTCTAGAGCAACCATCTCTAAATACTTGAGCGATATTTTTTTCGATGAAAAAATTGATACGAGAAAGCAAAACTTTGGAAGTTGATGACGAGAACTTAAAAAGAAAGGGGGAATGGATTTTGATTTCTGCAGGCATCTCAATTGTTCTTCCTCACGGACGGACCACAATTGACTTTAATTTAAAAAGAAAATAAACCCAAATGTTGAAAGTTCTTTTTTTTTTTTTTTTTTCAAAAACATAAATTATTTTTCTTTGACAAATTCAACCAAATAATACCTTATCTTATCGAAAAATAATATTATAATTTATTTTAGTTTATATCACAAATTCTCATCCTCTTTCTGATCTCTTAAGCAAATATATGTTTTTATGTTAATGTCATTTTATTTTATACTATGCAAACACGAACTCTTCATCTCTATGTCTAGGTTTATTGGCTTAACTCAATGTTAATTGTCATATACTCTTCTTTTTTGGGTTAAAAGTTTGATTTGATTTTTCATCTCCGCAGTTTATTGAAAACATATACAACGTATTTAGTAAGATTTTTTTTTTCAATGGATGAATTATGTTTAGTCCACAAAATTTAGTAGGAGCATGAAATTGTTATAGGATTAGTAAACTCGACAAACCTATAGTGAATAGCCCCGTAGAAGTTGTATGCTTGAAAAAGACAAGACATTGTCTCATTAATTCCACAATGATAAAGGCGAGGTTTAAAAAGGTTACCCTCTAATTATAAGAGATGAAGGCGCTCTAGATTAAAACAACTACCAAAAGATCTATTTGACGACTAGCGTCAATAATAAATTATTGAATTCTTAAATCGCTGATAAACCCAACAACTTAAGTTTGTGGGTAAAAACGAATTTAATCATTCTATAATTCAACAATCTCTCTTCATTCACGGACTTGTTATATGAAAAAAACACTGAAAAAGTGAAGATCAACTTTGATTGGAAGGAAAGAACAATGTTAAAAGCTTGAACACATAATCTCTCTAGTCAACATCACCTAATTTGATATCATCGTAAATTTCTGATTGATTCAAAAAATTAATTTTACGTGTTAAGAAAAATTTAATATTATACCATTTATACAACTTAATTATACCAAGCTTTACACTACTTTTATACTACTCTATGCTTATTCCCAACTTAGACTTTAAGTAAAATATGTTAGAATAAAGTACCACACTACTATGACATACTACGGACGAATTATGAGATCCAAGGAAAATAAATCAAATAAGAAATCTTATAACCATATTAAATTTTAAATGAAAATGAACAAATAGGCTTCAAATTGACCAAACCAATTCAAAAGTTTCTGATTTCTTTGGGTTTTCCATCAACCAAATTAAATTACTATATATATATATACTTTGATAAAGTGAGTGAGTACAAATGCAATCAGTCAAACAATGTTTGGAATTGCCTCCTCTTATTATTATATATATGTAATATACAAAGAAATAATTTAATTTAGGTTAAAAATTAGGAAGAAATAATTTAGTCCAACTACAAAACTTAGTTCCTAGATATCAAATTTGTAATAACTCAGATTTAGTAAAACAATTTA
Organism: Cucumis variabilis; assembly: GCA_037974545.1. Lineage (NCBI taxonomy): Eukaryota > Viridiplantae > Streptophyta > Magnoliopsida > Cucurbitales > Cucurbitaceae > Cucumis > Cucumis variabilis. The sequence continues at coordinate 4,106,569 of JBBPDI010000020.1, read as the reverse complement.
ATTAGTAATCTGCAAAATTTGTAATGATTTAGACCTTCTGGTAGAAATAAGTAAATTTTTTTTACTGATATCTCTTTTATAAATAAATCAATAAACTAACCAATACCTTGATGTTCTTATAAAATACAATGTCTGTATCATATAATTGTAAAAATTGATAAATTAAATTTCAATAATTTTGTTTATGTTTGAGACGAAAGCTCGTTTGAAATGACTTGGAAAAAAGTATTTAAAAATATATATATATTTTAAAACTTTAATAAAAAAAATATTTAAAATACACCTCAAAAAGCTAAAATTAAACATTAAAAGTGTATTTAATATCCTTACATTTAAATTTTTACAAATTTAAAAATAAAAATATTAAATTGTTAGATACTAAAATTGGAGAACTAAACGAGGATTAAATAAATAGAAAATAAAAAATTGAAAGTACCAAATTGTTGGAAAAAAATAATTTAAAAGAGAAATGGTTATTTTTATTAAAGTTTGATAGACTAAAAGTGTGTTTTAAAGTTTAGTTTAATTTTAGAAAACTAAACGTGCCGTTACATTTGAGGGGCGCGTGCGACACGTCGTTTCAGTACACTTCTTTTCATATCGCCCGCAGTTATCACATATATCGACTAATTCCTTCTATTAAATATTTCTTAATTTAATTTCTCAAGAAACAAAAAAGAAAAAAGTATTTTTTAATTAAAAAAAAAAGGCATTAAATTCGTTCAATATTGGCTTCTTGATGACTGAGATGGGGCAAGTAAAATTTGAAACATCACAGGAAACTCTCCAATTCATAATCCAATTGCAAAACTTGACAAATGACAACTACATACAACTAATTAATTAATAACAGTAATAAATTAAGAAATAAAATGGATAGATTTAAAATGTTACTATATTTTAGTTTATTTTTTTAATTTTTAATTTAAATATTATAGGACATAGTTAAACTTAAATCTCAGGAATTATTAGTCTCATTTATAGGTAGGAAGTTATAGTGAGTTGAAAGTTGCTTTACATTATTTCTTCTACGGAAAAAAAAGATACTTTTTTTTCTCAACAAATTTTGGATGTTTCTAAGTTTAGGGTGAATTGATTTGATATTAAGCTTTTCAAATTTTCAATTTTAGTTTTGATATTTTATTAAATACTTATTATTATTATTATTATTATTTTATGGTAATGTGACGTTTTGAAACAATTATATAGTAAAATTTTAAATTTCATTTTAAACATAAAAAGTTAAAATTAGTTAAAGATTGCAAAATCTCATGCCTACGATGAAAAATACAAAAAATGTCTTATTAACATACAATTAATTAATCATTTACGAACGTAATGTATTTGGTATACGATCATTTAGATTTAAAAAATAATATTGACTAATATATTAAGAGGTGAGTGATTTGGACATCTTTTATATTTTTAATTGTTTGTGCGTGAATTTTTTATGTTTTCGAAAAATATTTTGTGAAAAGTATAGATATAGGATTTTATTTTAAAAGGTATAACATAGAGAAAAATAGTATTAAAATAATATATTTTTGGTTTTTTTTCTCTCTTATTTTTAGAGATATATAATATACACAGATGCAAAGAGATGAAAAAAGAAAATAAAATTGTATAATTGATAATAGATTTATCAGTGTAAATGAATGTGTGGATAAAGGTTAATTTATTGAAGGGTGAACAATAAAAAGGAAATTAAAATGGTGAAGAATGTTTTTGTATAATAAATGATAGAAAATTACCAAATAGCGTTAGCCGGAGAAGTTTTCTTGGTCAGACGTTTCTCGTTTGACCAAAGCAACCGTGACGGAACTACCCTTTATTAATTCCTTCTTTACATAAATAAATGTCAATTGATTTCCAAAAAAACTAACTCTTTATTAATTCATTAATTATATATATATATATATATATAACTGCACCCTCAACTCAACAATTTCAATTTACACATAAATGATGATCATGGAAAAACATTCCAATCCAAAATCCAAATTCA
>JBBPDI010000020.1:4094070-4104464 GCA_037974545.1 Cucumis variabilis | reverse complement strand
GCAGAAATCATAGACAGATTAGAATTTATTATCGAATTAATTCTTTGAAGAGTTGTATGAACTAGTAAAAAAAAAAAAAAAAAAAAAGAAAAAGCTAGGGCACAGTGTAAATTTCTTCGAGAATGTACGAAATTACCTTAATGATCAAAATGAAGAGGATAATGCTGATGGTGCAGATTAAAGTGAAGCGAATTCCTTGCTTGATTCAATCGGAGGTATAATCATTTCTGTCGCTCAGTTCCGATTTCTTTGAGGATTCAACGACGGAAGACCGAATTTGATCTCGAGTAGCCCGGCATTAGGCGAGTGACTCCTACATAATGGTCTCTCTCTGAAAAATTATTTAGACCTCGGCCTTCTATTCTCGTTGGGCTTCTTTGGAAAACTCAGTGTTGGGCCAAAGCTAATATTGGGCTCAGAACAGTGGGCTTTAACCCAATGGAGGACCAAAATGAAGTACTTGACAATATTTTAAAAAAGTGATAACTATCTGCAAAATTAGTGTTAGTTTCTTTTTCTTAATACAAAATAATAATAATAATAATAATAATAAAAATTAAATGATTTGAAATATTGAAACTTAGTAAACTATTTTTTTCTTAATTTTTTTAATTAATTAATAGACATGAAAACTATTCGTTCCACTTAGTAAATTAGACAATATTTTTTTAAACTAAATAATTAAATTAGATAAAAAAAATTAAATGGTAACATTTTTAAATTTAGGCATTAAATCGAAATAAAAATCTTAAAATTAAATGGGTAACATTTTGAAAAATAAGTATATGACGGAGGAATCAAAAAGTAAAAAACGATTTTTTTTTCTTTTTTTATTTTATGTATCTAATTTAAATAAGTTTTAATACATTTGAATTCATTAAAGCCATACTTAATATGCAAATTTATTATTATTACTTGGGTGAAGACAAGAAGTAGTATGGTTTAAGAATGAATATTTTGCAATTAACCATTAAATGTTGACCAAATTAATTTTATGTGTTTATAAAAGTAAGGAATGAAGCATGGGTGCCACGTGGCTTTGTACTTTTCTTGCCGACTTGTCTTTTTGTCTTCTTCACTTATTATTTTTATATTATTTCTTCCACTTTGTAAAAGGCCTTTTCCTAATCATTTTACTTTTAAAATTAGTTTATAAATCTTAAAATTTTAAAATTTTGTAATTATCTATCTATTTAAAAAGGCAACATTTTTAGAAAAATGTGCCGTAACTGTTGTTTAATTCCAATTATACCATGCATTAATCGTATTTTAAAATCAAATACTAGTTAATAATTAATCTACCATATATTAATTGTTAAATTAAATGGTTTTGGAAGCAAGTGAATACAAAAGTATAATAGTGGGTAAGATTACATATTGCGATGGATATAAATTAAAAAAAAAACCAAACGATAGAGACTAAGGGTGTGTTTGGGAGAAGGGTTGGGTTATGAAAGGTTAGTGTTATGATAAAACTAGTGTTATGATAAAGGGTTAGTGTTATGATAATATGTGTTTGGGAAAATGGTTACTTAGGAAGAGTTATGAGGTGATTATAATAAAATGTGTTTGGGGGAAGGGTTATGTGGGAAGGGTTATGGGGTGGTTATGATAAAGATGTATTTGGGAGAAGAGTTATGTAGGTACTGTTATGAAATTTATTTTTTTATAAAAAAATTTGTATTCTAAATTCAACACAAATTTCATATATTTAATTTATTAAATTATCCTATTTTTGTAAAATGTGACGCCTATTTCAAACATTTTTTTTACGTAATCGTTACATGCGAATAATTTATTGATTTTTTAAAGAAATTTGTATTATAAATCCAATACATAGATTTCGTATAGTTAATTTTTTGAAATGTTCTTTTTTCGTAAAATATTTTTCAGTTATTTTTTAAATACAACGTCAATTTTTAACTTTTTGACGTAATTTTTATGTGAAAATAAATTATTATTTTTTTAAAAAAAATCATATTCTGACTCCAATATACAAATTTTGTATATTTAATTTACTAATTCATTCTAATTTTTTTAAAAAAATTTGCCTTAATTTATTTAAATACGATATGAAATTTTCAACTTTTTTTTTAAGTAATTGTTACGATCGAATAATTAAATTATTGTTTTTCCTTTTAAAGATAAAACATTCTCAGTTTTCTTCTTACCGAAACATTATGTTTTTTTTTCTCTTTTGAAAATAGAGGATTGTTGGTCCATGAAGCAACAAAAATGATAAGAAAAAATTATAATGAATCAATGAAAGATATAAAATTAAGGAAGAGGAAAGAGAAAAAAAAGTACATTTTGGAAAGTATGAACATAATTTGGTAAAAAAATTAGATTCAAAATTTGAATTTCAAATTTGGCTGTTAAATTGGTTTTTTTAAAAGAAAATTCTTATACATTTAAAGTTTAAATACTTTCAAAAAAATATATTTGTTATACATTTTTTAGGTTATTTAAGGATTCAAAAGTTATTTAATTTAATATTAAATCATTTGATTTGATTTTGTTTTGATTTTTTATAAATTTAATAAAATTCATTTTTCTAGAATTCATTTAACTTTTATTTATCAGATATAGTTTAGATACAAATAGATTAATTTTAAAATAAAATAGAAAAGGTGAAAAACGAATAAAAAAAGAAAAACAAATAAAAGACATGAAATAATAAAATTAAAAAATAAATAAATACGAGGGCTAAATGCGTAAACTAATCACAATTAGTATTTAATTAAAATTAATTTTGTGAATAAAATAAATTAAAAATAATATTATTTTAAGATTATTAAATTAATTAAAAACAAATAGTATTTGATAAATAAAAGAGTAAACTTTTTTTAAAAATGAAATAATAAAACTATGGAGTTGAAAAGATAAGTTTATGAGGAGTTGAAAAGATAGGTTTATGGAGAGTTGACGAGTGATTGAGAAAGAAGAGAGAGGAAAGAGGGGTTATAATAAACCTAAAATAAGGGTTATGATAACCATTCCCCCAAACAAGGGTTGGGTTACTATAACCCTAATCCCACAGTGATAACCGTTCCCCCAAACGTCCCCTAAGTCTTTTTTTCTTTTCCCTTTAGACATTTATAAACAAAGGTGGAGACTCTATTTCTAAACCACCAAAATTAGATAGAGACTAAGTTTTAAGTTTAATATAATTAACAATATCAATTTGATTAGTTATCCACTTTTCTCTCATCTTTTGTTTTAATTAATAACTTCATATTTTTCAATTCAATCAAACCTTCTCTCTTACATGCGGTAAATACGATTGAGGTGTACTACAAAGATGATATGTATATTATAACTGAAGAGTAGCAAACAATTAAAAGAGATTGTCGTCCAAATATATAGATATGATTTTCTCGAGTGGAGCAGTACATCTCTTTGTGGACTTATAATGCAACTAGCTTTTAATGTAATTCGTTCGTGTTGGTGTAAATCGCCTTGAAAGAGTAATGCGTTGAGAAGATATAACCCGTAGACAACTCGCGTGCTAAATCGTCTTATCTTTCACTTGATAGAATAAGTATCTTGCCTTCTCTAGACAGATTGCCTAGACTAACCACTTGATGTCTTGCCTAATGTAGTGATCAGAACACCTAGGAATCAGCTTACAGGAACTTATCACGTACTACTCAGTTTGCCTAATCAAAATGTTTATTGCAAAATAAAAACTTGTTAATAAAAAGATGTCTGAGTTTCGCATCTCGCTTTCTTTAAGACGTTTTGCGGCTTTGTTCCTTTGTGCAAACAGATTAGTATAGCCTCATCGTCCATAGGATAAAATAGTCGTGTTCTTCAATTAGATTTGCATTGAAACTTATTGATACCAACACTCAATAGACACTTTAGTTTGAAAGAAGGTTTTCTTGTTTTTCTCTGTTATTTCAAAATGAAGAATGAAAAGTGTTTATAGATTGTGAGAGATTAAAAGGGACGATAATTAAATAGAGAATTTTAATTTTAGAAACGTTTATAATTAAGGGAGGATAACATTGAAATTAAATATAAAATCGGAATTAAAAAATTTGACTCTTTTATGACCAAAATAATCACAAAGATTTTGTATTAAAGATACTACGATAATATCATTATTACATCTCATCTCACCAAGGATGGCAACTTGCATATAAAGATTATCAAATCTAGTCGCCTATCCAACCCTCAATTAAATGAGCATTTTGTAATAATGACAAAAATGAAAATTTTCATCAACCGTTCATCAAATTTTTTTTTACTTTCCTTTTTCAATAGAATTCTCTCCACATTGTAGGGGTACAAAAATAACTCGGATAACTCCACAACCTAGACTACTCAACCCATATTTGATGAGTTGGGTTGAAAAAATTGATTTTTTTTTTTAATTTTTTCAGGTCGGGTTGGTCTCAGGTTGGAGGGTTAAAATTTTTGTTCAACCCAATCCAATTCGAATTAATATAATATAATATATATATATATATATATATATAAAGTATATATATTTATATTTATATTTATATTATATCTTTTATTTATTAATAAACTTAAAAAAAACAATTAGGTTAAGAAGAGAGCGTGTTTCCCTTTCTTCTCTTCTCAATTTGTCTTGAATCTCTTCCTCGCGTCGTATTTCTTCTCCTCTCTTCTCCATTAATTTCTTTTGAATCTCTTCCTCGCGTTGTATTTCTACGCCATTGTCTTTGTATATCTGAAATCAGTTTGTTTTTCATCCTTCGCATATCTGAAATTAGTTTGAGTTTCATCCTTCGAAGATCTAAAATCAGTTTGTCTTTCATCCTTGGCAGATTTGAAATCATATGAAATTAGTTTGTCTTCGCCGTTAGTCTTCTCCCTCTCCTCGCTGTTCGTCAGCTCCCTCTTCTCAGCCGTCTGTCTCCTCATCTTCTCACTTGGTGTCATCTTCTTTGTCCATCTCCTCACCTTCGCCGACAACCATTCAAATATTTAGTTTACAACCCAACCCAAATAACCCAAAAATATAGTTTGGGTAATGTCTTCCAACCCAATCCGATTACATATCTACTACAATTTTTTTTTTATTTTATACAAGTTGTAAATTAATTTTAGTTTTCTTTAGTTCAAATTTTATGGGTTAGAAGGACAATAAAACTAGATTTTATCAATAATAATTTGGGCTATATAAATAGGGTCTTAACAACAAATTAATAACTTTATTTAACATCTAATTCAACCTTAGAAAAAATTATATGTTATTCATTCTAATTTCTACTTTTACAAAAGGGAAAAAAAGAGTCTACATATATACTAATTGGTCTTCTTTTTGGAAAAACATTGAATCACTAAAGACAAACATATTATAGAACTATATAAAATTATTCTTTAAACCATGGTAAAGGCAATTATATTGAATAAAATTTCAAACTATAAATTCAAATATTAAAATTTAAAATAATATATCACTACCACTTTTCTCACTCGTAGACTTGAAATATAATGAAATGTTGCTTAGATTTTGTCACAATAATTCTTTATTATATATATTTTTGTCTTGTTGATGTTTATAAATTCTCACTACTCGCAAAGAAAATACTTTATTGTGTATCTATTTTTCTCTGTTTTCTAAATAACTAAGATATAGGCAACTCCCTTAATTAGAATACCTAATTAATATTGCGAAAACTCCAAATCCTGTATTTCATCCTTAGTAACAGAGTCAAGCTGAACTAATTACACCTCTAATTTGTAAAATGATAACAATTAATTAAAATTAGAGATTAATTTCTTAGATGTGTTTTAATAACGATTTAACTTCTTAGACGTTTTTTAAATTTGTGTTTAATTAAAATGTCAAAATTTCTTTTTATAGTTTACTCATATTACACTTTTATATCTAATAAGTTTTTGATAGGTGCAAAAAATAAAATAAAATAAAGAATATTTTTTTCAAAAATTGAAAAATAAACAAACTATTAACCTATGTAAAAATAATCCACTAAAAGATAATTAATTAATTAAAATGAGTTTTACTCAATAATATTTTGCTTTGATATAAATTATAATATGAACCTGTAAAATATAATTACACCATATTACTTAATCTGTATAAAATATAGTTACATGACAATGTAAAATACAATTAACTTACATATTATCAACTTATATAGTTGTCTCAAATATTTCATAAAAATAACAAAATAATATTAATAACTAACTAAATGCTATTTTAAAATTTCAATAATTAAATTAGAGATAATTGACAATTTGAAAAAAAATATATATTTAGGAATTGGATCTTGCACATGTTTTTCATCGTTTTTTTTTCTAGCTTACATAAAGATCCATTTGTACGAATGTGGAGTTGAGTTTAATACTATACTTTGATATTAAATTAGTATAGAGAGTGCCAACAAGGGGTTAGCTCAACAAACATCAATACAAATTAAAAAGCAATTAAAAGATCTATGATTTGAATCCTCCGTTCTAATTTATACTAAAAAATTGTTAGTATAGAGAGTATGTAATTTAGCTAACATACAAAATTAAGTTTAGAATTCTCTTTTAAGATAACTCACTCTTCATCTTTTGAGTAGTTGATTAGGGTTAATCATAATGCCCTTTTCCCTAATCCGCCGTTACGTGTAAGTTTGGCAATCTTAAGGTCATTTACGAAACTCGATGTTGTACGGCACCAAATATAATAGAGTACAACTCGACCAAGCTACCCATAAAATCTACAATTCTGACTTTCTCCTTCTTCGGGATGTTTTTTAGGCCTTTCCTAGAACAACCCTCTCTAAATACTTGAGCGAAAAAAATTTTCGATGAAAAAATTGATACGAGAAAATAAAAGTTTTGAAGTTGATGATGGGAACTTAGAAAGAAAAGAGGAATGGATTTTGATATCTGCCGGCATCTCAATCGTTCTTCCTCACGGACGGACCACATTGACTTTAATTTAAAAAGAAAATAAACCCAAATGTTGAAAATTCATTTTTTTTTTCAAAAACATAAATTATTTTTCTTTGACAAATTCAACCAAATAATACCTTATCTTATCGACAAATAATATTATATTTTAGTTTAGTTTATATCACAAAGTCTCATCTTTCTTTCAATTCAAGGTCAAGACGAGGCGATAACTTAGGGTTGAATTTTTTATCTCTTAGCAAATATATGTCTTTATGTTAATGTCATTTTATTTTATACTGTACATTTTCTTTAGACACGAACTCTTCATCTCTATGTCTAGGTTTATCGGCTTAACTCAATGTTAATTGTCATATACTCTTCCTCTTTGGGTTAAAAGTTTGATTTGATTTTTCATCTCTGCAGTTTATTGAAAACATATACAACGTATTTAGTAAGATTTTTTTCTTCAATGAATGAATTATGTTTAGTCTACAAAATTTAGTAGGAGCATGAAATTGTTATAGGATTAGTATACTCGACAAACCCATAGTGAATAGCCCCGTAGAAGTTGTATGCTTGAAAAAGACAAAACATTGTCTCGTTAATTCCACAATAATCAGGACGAGGTTTAAACAGGTTACCCTCTAATTATAAGGGATGAAGGCGCTCTAGATGAATCAACTACCAAAAGATCTATTTCACGACTAGCGTCAATAGTAAATTATTGAATTCTTAAAGCACTGATAAATCCAACGACTTAAGTTTGTGGGTGAAAACGAATTTAATCATTCTATAATTCAACAATCTCTCTTCATTCACGAGCTCGTTATATTAAAAGAACACTGAAAAAGTGAAAATCAACTTTGATTGGAAGGAAAGAACAATGTTAAAAAGCTTGAACACATAATCTCTCTAGTCTAGATCACCTAATTTGATACCATCGTAAATTATTGATTGATTCAAAAAATTAATTTTATACGTTAAGAAAAATCTAATATTATACCATTTTGACAACTTAATTATACTAAGCTTTACACTACTTTTATACTACTCTATGCTTATTCCCAACTTAGACTTTAAATAAAATATGTTAGAAAAAAGCACCACACTACTATGACATACTACGGACGAATTATGAGATCCAAAGAAAATAAATCAAATAAGAAATCTTATAACCATATTAAATTTTAAATGAAAATGAACAAATAGGCTTCAAATTGACCAAACCAATTCAAAAGTTTCTGATTTCTTTGGGTTTTCCATCAACCAAATTAAATATATAATTTGATAAAGCGAGTGAGTACAAATGCAATCAGTCAAACAATGTGTGGAATTGCCTCCCCTTATTATTATATATGTAATATACAAAGAAATAATTTAATTTAGGTTAAAAATTAGGAAGAAATAATTTAGTCCAACTACAAAATTTAGTTCCTAAATATCAAATTTGTAATAACTGAGATTCTAAATTTTACATTTAATTTGTAATGATTTAGACCTTAGTGTAGAAATGAGTGAAATTCTTTATTGATATCTCTTTTATAAATAAATCAATAAACTAACCAATATCTTGATGTTTTTATAAAATACAATGTCTGTATCATATAATTGTAAAAATTGACATTAAATTTCAATAATTTTGTTTAGGTTGAAGACCCAAAACCCGTTTGAAATGACTTGAAAAAACGTATTTTTAAAATATATATATTTTTAAATTTTTATAAAAGAATATTTAAAATACACGTCAAAAAGCTAAAATTAAACATTAAAAAGTATATTTAATACCTTAAATTTAAATTGTTACAGATTTAAAAATATAAATATTAAATTGTTAGATACTAAAATTGGAGAACTAAATGGTAAATTTGAGGATTAAATAAATACAAAATAAAAAATTGAAAGTACCAAATTGTTGGGAAAAAATAATTTAAAAGAGAAATGGTTATTTTTATTAAAGTTTGATAGACTAAAAGTGTGTTTTAAAGTTTAGTTTAATTTAAGAAAACTAAACGTGCCGTTACATTTGAGGGGCGCGTGCGACACGTCGTTTCAGTGCACTTCTTTTTAGTTATCACATATATCGACTAATTCCTTCTATTAAATATTTCTTAATTTAATTTCTCAAGAAACAAAAAAAAAAAAGAAAAAAAAAAAAGAAAAATTGTCATTAAATTCGTTCAATATTGGCTTCTTGATGACTGAGATGGGGAAAGTAAAATTTGAAACATCACAGGAAACTCTCCAATTCATAATCCAATTGCAAAACTTGACAACTACATACAACTAATTAATTAATAATAGTATTAAATTAAGAAATAAAATGGATAGATTTAAAATTTTGCTTTATTTTAGTTTTTGTTTTTTTTTTGTTTTTTAGAAACATATTTTTTCAATTTTTAATTTAAATATTATAGGACATAGTTAAACTTAAATCTCAAGAATTATTAGTCTCATTTATAGGTAGGAAGTAATAGTGACTTGAAAGTTGCTTTCTATTATTTTTTCCACGGAAAAAAAGATACTTTTTTTTTCTCAACAATTTTGGATGTTTCTAAGTTTAGGGCGAATTGATTTGATATTAAGCTTTTCAAATTTTCAATTTTAGTTTTGATATTTTATTAAATACTTAATTTAATTTTTTTTATGGTAATGTGACGTTTTGAAACAATTATATAGTAAAATTTTAAAATTAATTTTAATAATAAAAAGTTAAAATTAGTTAAAATGATTTTTTTAAAAAAATATAACAAACTACCAAAATATTTATGAAACAATTTTGAAAACGAAAAAAATTCACATGTCTTTCATGAAAAATGCAAAAAATGTTTTGGTTAACATAGGATTAATTGACGTAATATATTTGATATACGATCGTTTAAATTTGAAAAATGATATTAACTAATATAATAAGAGGTGAGTGAGTCGATTTTTTTTTTTATATTTTTTATTATTTGCGTGTGACTTTTTTATGAGGAAAATATAGATATAGGATTTTATTTTAAATGGTATAACATAGAGAAAAATAGTATTAAAATAATATATTTTTCGTTTTTTTGTCTCTCTAATTTTTAGAGATATATAATATACAGATGCAAACAGGTGAAAAAAGAATATAAAATTGTATAATTGATAATAGATTTATTAGTGTAAATGAATGTGTGGATAAAAGTTAAATTTATTGAAGGGTGAACAATAAAAAGGAAATTAAAATGGTGAAGAATGTTTTTGTATACTAAATGATAGAAAATTACCCAATCGCGTTAGCCGGAGAAGTTTTCTTGGTCAGACGTTTCTCGTTTGACCAAAGCAACCATGACGGAACTACCCTTTCTTATTTCCTTCTTTACATAAATAAATAAATAAATGTCAACTGATTTCCAAAAAAACAAACTCTTTATTAATTATATATATATATATATATATATATAATTACACCCTCAACTCAACAATTTCAATTTACACATAAATGATGATCATGGAAAAACATTCCAATCCAAAATCCAAATTCA
>JBBPDI010000020.1:4082651-4092998 GCA_037974545.1 Cucumis variabilis | reverse complement strand
GTTAAGTTTTGTAAATTTATGTTGGCAAATTTCATTTTCTGTAAAGAAAACGAAAAAAGAAATTAATTGGCAACTAAAAAGTATATTAATTTCTTGGATCGATATAGATTTTAGTTACTTCAATGGATTATATATGTATTATAATTGTATTAGCGTTAGGTTCGGGAAGAAATGTGTTTTATGAGATTGAAATTGTGTATTTATAATGTTGGTATGGTTTTATTTCTAGTATTATCATATCATTCGCCTTGTTCAATGTGTGGAATGTATCCAAGAAATTTTGTTTTGAAGTGTAATTAATTAGCTTCGAGTGCTTTGGGAGTCCTATAAATTTTTGGAAATTTAGTGTAAATTTTTTAACTTTTCAAATGAAGAAAACTTTTGTCACATCCCGCCTTGATGACACCTTTACTAGTTATGCTAGATGTGGCACGACTTGAGTGTTCTGTCGTGTTTAAACGTCAAAATACTCAATCTTAAGATTCTTAAACTTTATTTAATCGCCTAGCTTATTAAACTTAATTTAGAAATTTTTGAGAAGTTAATTTTCTTACTTTTTCTCGGAAAGCTCCTTAACTTCTCGCCTAACACCATCTCGTGAAAACCCTTCTTTGCATAGTAACACTTAATCTTCAAAAGTCTTGGCGATTAACCTCTTTCGTGAACTTCCTTAATTATTAACTTCTTATCGCATAGACTTTTCCAAACGCCTTTTCTTTAAACACTTAGTTAAAACTACTCTTTAACTTAAGGACACGGGTTTTAGAACTTCTTTGTTTTTATAAATTATCATGTGGATTTATGTGAGTTTGAGATTGGTTGGTCTATAAACTTAAGCTTAGTTAATATTTAAGAAATATTGAGTTTATTTGTTCCAACGGTCATGATAATAGCATGTGACATCATTGTAAAATTTAGTTAGATTTGTTGACTTATGTTTTTTATTTCAATGTAGGACATATGTCAACTATTTTAATTAGTTTCGATCTCAAATTTTGATCATATATAATTTTGTCATTATTTAGAAAAATTACACAACAATTTGTGATTGATCCAACATTCCACAATATGATTTTTAGACTGTTTGAATTTATTTAATAAAAAGTCTTAATTAATTAAATTTTAATTCAAAAGTTTTAATTAAATTTTAGATGTCATAAAACAAATAATCTAATCAAGTCTTCAACACTTTAAAATTAAAGTAGATCGAAATATTGAGACACATACTTAAATTTTAATAATTTAAGATGTTTTGTTAACCATTTAAAATTAATAGTTAAAAGTTTATAAACATAAATAAATTTCTACAATTTGGTATTCACATTTTACTAATATTTAAAAAAGAAAACAACAAAAGTTTGTTAGTACTTTTAAAAAACTTGTTTAGAAAGCTTAATACGGATTTCACTTGCAGTTCGAGGAAGATGATGATGGATATAGATGCTTTTAGCCATGATAATAAAGGGAGAAATATTGTTTGCTCGACGTGTTTCTTTGTTGGGAAGTGTGTGGACGGGGTCGAAGGCTAATTAATGTTGGGTTTGGTGGTGAAGATGGATCCATGTTTTAAACTTCGCTTTCTCACACTCTGGTGTTATCTGTGCTTATAAGTATACAATGGTTAAAATGTTATTATTCACTAACTTTGCTCCAGTAGAGTATAATAGTGTTGCTCACAAATTATTTGCTTGTTAATTCCCAACTGAATTATTTTATAAAATCTTCAAATTATAATGACTATGAAATGTTTGGATTTCTTCACAATGGATTGAGGACCTGTGTGGGTTTTCACAAGTCAACAGATAGATAAGATAACGGTCATCTTAGCCTCTTCATTTAAGAGATAGATTTAAAAAGAAAACTACTAAAATACCCCTTTTATACTTATTTTAAGGGAAAGCTTTGAAACTTAGAATAAATGAAAAGTTTGAGTAAGCAATGTCATTGAAGATTAAATTAATCTATTTAATTATAACGGATAAACAAGAACTTTTTGAAAGCATATTTTTCTTTTAAGAAAAGAAATTCCCCCCAAAATTCCATTGACTTTGTATTGATTACCGAGTGCAAAAACAAAAATTTGTAACTTTCAAGTGTGTACCAAAAACCAACTTTTAAAAAATATGAATAGTACTAAAAATGAAGAAATAATTAAAAAAAAAAAAAGGAGAGTAAATAGACCAAAATACATCGAGGGAGTTGTATCAAGTTTTGAAATTGATTTCTTACGAATGTAGATAAGAACAGATTATTGTTTAATTATTTGCAAGCTGTCTAATGTGAAAATGAGATATATTGACTTAATCATATGATGACATACAAAATTGGTCAAAAAAATGGCATACAAATATAGAATATTGAACTGTTTAAATTAATTTCATGAGGTGACATCACAAACACAAAACCCCTACTTTTTATTATTATTATTATTATGATTATATTTGGAATTCAAATTTGAATTAATTGGGTTAGATACAAAACCTATGATTATTTCAAAATATTGAATGTGACAATATATTCCAAGTTAAAGATGTGAAGAACAAAAGCAAACATGCCTTTGTAAAGGATAAGAAGTCTCCAAATTTGTATACTGCAATATCTTTAGTTGTCTTGCTTCTGAGTACTCAGTTTTAAGTGTTGTTGTCCAGATCACAACGAGATTCTTGTTAATATAAGGAGTATTTAGTTTAGCTAAATAAAATAAATAAATCAAATCAAATCTCTCCGCTCTTCTTTGAGGTAGTCAAGTGGAGGTATAATCAGAGACGCTTCTAACACTCATGATTGCAAGGTGTCAATCCAAGTTCGGCCTAGCTCTTTCTCGATTGGTATATAATCATTGACTCCCTCGGCCTCCTCATTTAACTCTATGGGCATGGGTTTGTTGTGGGCTATAACCCTTGACTTAGAAAGACATCA
Organism: Cucumis variabilis; assembly: GCA_037974545.1. Classification (NCBI taxonomy): domain Eukaryota; kingdom Viridiplantae; phylum Streptophyta; class Magnoliopsida; order Cucurbitales; family Cucurbitaceae; genus Cucumis; species Cucumis variabilis. Next base: position 4,090,079 of record JBBPDI010000020.1, on the reverse strand, counting down.
ATATATTAATTAAGTACATGATAAACCAAACAAAATTATGATCTTATAAAAATATCTAACCAACAGGTAAGTTTTTTAAATTTTAAACTCATTCTATAGAAAATGTTTAAAGAAATGTATTTTTTAAAAATATTTTTTCTTAAGTCAATTTGAACGGGTTCTTAGTTGGAATTGGATCATTGACAAGTCATGCCCAAACCCTCGTAAGGCTCGTGGAATGGATGCTCTCTAAATATAAGTCTCTTATCCTTCCTTTTGATGGGTTTGGAAGAACTAAAGATTGAATTCTAATAACTAAAACTCCAAAGGTTAAGGGTGCGTTTGGGGGAAGGGTTGAGTTATGAAAGAGTTAGGGTTATGATAAAACTAGTTTTATGTTAAGAGGTGTTTGGGGGAAGGGTTATGTGAGTAGTGTTATGATAAGATGTGTTTGAGAAAAGAGTTATGTGAGTAGTGTTATGATAGTATTATGATAAGATGTGTTTGGGGGAAGAGTTATTTAGGTAGTGTTATGATAGTTTATGATAAGATGTGTTTGGGGAAAGTGTTATGTGAGTAGGGTTATGATAGTGTTATGATAAAATATGTTTGGGTGAAGTGTTATATTGGTAGTGATGTGATATATTTATTATTTAATTAATTTTTTTTAGCACATTCATATTTAAGTTCCAATAGTGAAAGTGAATTATTTTTTTTCCCAAATCATCCGACATCGCCAGAAGTAATTGACTTAATTTATGGATTGGTTCTGTCCATATATTGAATGTTGTCGATTAGTTGTTATGTTTGATTATCTATTGTGACGCAACACGTAAAAGTGGAATAACGAGTGCAAGTATACATATAATAGGTACATACATACATACATACATATATATATATACACACACACACACACACACATACATACATATATATATACTAAATAAAAATTAAATTACATCGCATTAATTGTACTACATGAATCATTGAAACAAAAAGCACATGACTTACAATATCATTCGAAAACACCAATAAGAAGCAGTTAACAGGTAGAGTCATAAAAAAAATCACAACAATAATCCGTACAAGTACAACAAACAATTAGCTAGCGCATCGTATGATCACCGTGCAGTAGTCAAGTCTTTCATCATCTGCCAATTTGAGGAAGGCCTTCATGTCCGCTAAATTGTTCATCAGTATTCGATGGTATTGCACCCATTCCAACCTAGTGAGCTGAGGTATGGCACGCAATGCTAGAACGACCTCTCTATGAACCCTGCTTTTATCCTCGAGTTCCAACTGCGGCCACTCTGCAATGAGCCTCAACTGGTCAGTTTGGCAAGCCATGCCATCCCTAATGACATCAGTTGTATCCGAATTCTGCCCTCCCCACTTTCGCTTTGAGCCGTTCGAACTTGTCCTACTATCACTTCCTCGACTAGGTCGTGCGATGTCGTCGGGGGACATGTTAAACCCATGGCTGGACATAGAAGGAATTTCCATATCATTGAGATCTGAGGAACGTTCGATCCGAGATCGGTAAATGTCTCCGCACGGGCTTCCGTTGCCCGATCTTTCCCGAATACGTACGACAACTCGTCGTAATATGGAAAAGGCTTATTTAGCAGACCCTTGGCTGCAGGACGACTCTGCATAGGAAAGAAAAATAAAATATTAGACTTATTTCATATTGAAGTAATAATTATATCAGTGTACAGTTATACTTTTCACATACCCTTACCCAGTTGTTAAACAACTTCTTCTCAGCAACGATGCACTTCGCATCGTCATTCCAGCCGAAGCCACTGCATGACGGGCCATGCATTTCTGCGATTGCCTAGTACGAGCGCTTCAACATCTTTATACTGTAGTCAATGACTATGGTCGCATGGACATTGTATCTCGACAACTTCGTCCACATCATTCGCAGAAGTTGTGCCAGATACCCGGGTCTAAATGTGTCTTTCCATCCACCAGCAGACACCAACTCCACCATACATTCCACGAGGGTTGCCTCCTCCTCCTTCGTCTATACATGCTTAGGAGCACGTGATGAACTTGCCATTCTGACAATCATACAACGATGCATATAAATCAATATCTTCAATACACAGGAAGGAAAAATTATTAAAATGAATTAAAACGTCTAATGCCTGAAGGGAGACAATTTCATTAGTTTTTGTACTGCATGTATACATTGAAGTGTACAGGAAGACACACCTAATACTAGCTAAAAATAAATACAGGAATACTAAAGCGACACGCATAGTCTATTCGTTACACAACTACCATTCATTGAACATCTCGACAGCCAAATCATTCCTCCACTGCATCCATTCGTTCGAGTTCTCAATAATGAGATTGTATAGTAGACAACATGCTAGAATTGTTTGACATTGAATTTGCACGGGATAGTAGGACTTCTTGCGAAGGATTGCTCATCGACCCTTCAAAATATCGAACGCTCATTCAATAACATTCCTAGCGGAGGAATGTTTCATGTTGAAGTACTCTATTGCATTGGCAGGGGCATTTTCTGCTCCTCGCCACTCTTGCAAGTGGTATCTTTGTTCTCTATAGGGAGCTAAAAATCCCTTTGCATTGGGATATCCCACGTCGCATAGATAGTAATAACATGTTAGAATGCTTCAGATCTAACTAATTTGATTGACGTTGTAGGTACTATATGTTTGAGGTATAAAACATTTGATTACCCTTAGGAACATGCTGGCCGTTTGGTCGTGCAATAGCATCTCGAAGAATGTGTGAATCTGCTACGGATCCTTCCCAGCCAGCCAATACAAAGACAAAGTTGCCTTTTGTATCACACACACCGAGGACGTTTGTGGCAATTTCTCCCGTTCGTGTTCGATACTTAGGCCTATCGTTTTGCGACATGTTTACCTTGACATACGTGTCATCTAATGCCCTAAGGCAGTTTTGAATAATGAAATATCGAGCAGTCAAGTAGTTGGATTTCGTGATTGATAAGTAACAAAATTTAGTAATTGAGGACCTCGAAGCAACTTCATCGTGAATCAGTGCATATGCAGTCACTGGCTGTGGTTTCTTCAACAACTCATCGTGCAGGCGCGACACAGCCAACAGTATGAGTTTAAAGTGAAGGGAAACAGTCTCTCCTGATCGTACGAAGTCTCGTTGGATGATTCTATTCTTGACATCATGCGCTAATATATGCAGAAACATTGCACATCTCCTCGACATCGACGATTTCGGTCAACGTCAGACCAGCAATTGTCCTCAGTAAGTGACATAGAATGGAAAAAGTTTGCCTGTCTATTCTCGTACTTTGACGACATGCGATTTGGAGGAGTGGATCATACGGAAGTATGAAAGCTGCCTAATTTGATGTCTAGTTTCTTACAGTGTATGTGTCATCATGGCCATTTATTAAAAAAAATTAATAGAAAGGAAGGTGATAGATAGTGCAGTCAAATTTGTGTGAATAATGTTTTTTTTAAAGCATATGTGTAATCTTGTACACAATTTTTTTAAAAAAAATCATGGTGTTTTTTTTAAAGTGTTGATCATATTTGGGAAAAGAAATTGTAAATTTTTTAAAAATGAACGCTATTGTATTTTAAAAGAGTGAGTAATGGTTCGAAACCCTAAACCCTTTTTTTTTCCTAAAATTCATGATTGTCGGTTTTTCAAAGTCATAGCAATTGAGATTGTTAATGTAAGCAGAGTTTTTAAAAAATGCATGTGCAAATTAAAGTGTGACAGTATAGCGATTACGGGTATGAATTGAAATTTAAAAATAAGTTCCCACATTTGAAGACAATAAGAAGAAACGTATATTGCGGAAAACATAAATTAATAGAACTTAACGTGCAATTTTTTTACAATTCAATAAGGAAAAAGTAACGTTGTAAATACATTGGAAGAAGTGACATAACAATTGTTAAGAGAATAAATGAAAAATTGTACTACAAAACGGCAAAATCGTAGTACCTATTTGAATGGATGTACGGGGTCGGTTGTCCTGAAAAAAAAAGAACATACACAAGTGAGTGTGTCGGCATAAACAAAATTCTTGGAAAAAATAGTTGTCAGTACAATCATATAAGTACGTACCGTGTACTTTCGAGGGTTGATCGATGTTGAAATGGAAATGGAAACTCATTAATATAAAGAATAATGTGAGTAGTTTTTTTTTTTAAAAAAAATAGCCTCAGATGATATAAAATCGTTCAATACGATGAACCATTTTTAGTAATGGACACATCAATATTCAGTACGCATAACATAGAAATGCAGAAACGTATGGGCATGGAAATCATGCCTACAAAAAACCATTTGCAGCAACACACATCATGGAGCATAGTATGCCTTAAAACCATAACCATGAATCAAAACATAGGCATCCACACACATATATTATTGGTACCATGGTTGAGGACAAGAAACATGACAAGAAGAACTTCATGGACTATGTACCTTAAATAAGAACACATAAAAGAAAATAATGGCAGCCACACACACTATGTTTGTAACATAGTTCATGACAAGCAACATTAAATGACAACGTGGTTGAAGCATGAAAAAAATTGTATTCCATAGATGAAGAAATACATGGAGTATACTTATGCAAAAAAAAAGAACAGAAAATGAGAACATTAATCGGCACACACATCAGTACTAAGAAGGTTAATGAGAAGAAACTTAACACAGAAGTATGGAACATGGAACATGGAACATGGAAGAACATGTTGTGCAGTATAGTATACATACATGAAAACATTGGCAGCCCCATAAATTATTTGTAAAATGCTTCATAACAAGAAACATAAAAAGAGAAAGATAAGACATGAAAACATAATGAACCAAAGGTAGTTGGCCTACCAAGCAAAATTGTACAGAGGAAATAAGAAGAACATCCAATAGGGGATACAACACAGAAGAAGACATAAGAAATGTGATGTTTATATAAACGGTAGAAGTGAAGTAAATTACCAATTTATTGAGTAAAATAAATAAAAAAGGAAGAGAATCTCTACACGTGACAGGATAAGGTTTTGAAAAGTGTTAAATAGTCAAATTGCAACCATGAAACCTACCACATTAGGTAGGAAGAAAAATTTGGCAGCAATACTGAATAGACAATGCACAAGCAGAGCAGACAACTTAGAGGCCACATCTTAATGAAGCCTTTATTTGGAGTAAATTACAATGGTAAAGAAGAAAAATGAAATGCAATAGCATAGGAGTATATGTTTCTGAACATAACAGATGGCCCAACAGAGTTGTATTTGATGAAGAAGCACAACAGAAATACATCAAGAAATGACAAAATAAGAAATTCAAAGGAAATAAATTTCTAAATGGAACAAAATTGCATTCAACAGAAATGAAAGAAACCGCTATAAATATGTACAAAAACCACGGATGTTGAAGGAAACTAAAATAACAAGAAAAATGCACAAAAAATAAAATATCAGAAATGGAAAATTATAAACCTCATCATCGACTATATGCAAAAATTGGATTGAAACCTCCAACCTTACCTTCCTTGAACATCACAGAGGCACAGAAGGATTGCACAAAAATAAAATATCAGAAATGAAAAATTATAAAACTCATCATCTGCTATATGTAAAAATCGGATTGAAACCTCCAACCTCCAACCCTACCTTGCTCGAACATCACAGAGGCACAGAAGGATTGTGTAGCACCTATCCAATATCAATTTGAAACCAAATTTCAATCAGTAAGGGAAATTCCAGCCGGCAAATGCGACGTCCGAGCGACAAAGGGAAGTCAAAAGGGGAAGCACAAAAAGGGCTTGTGCGAGAAGTTGAGGAAAAAGAAAACGAAAAGGTTTTTTTTTTCACAACGAAATCGATGACTGAATAGATGAGGGGATGATTATGTATGGAAATTGGGAAAGGATTAAAATGTTTGGAAAAAGGTTTGAAGGGGTTTGCAGAGATTTTAAAAACGGTTTGGGAGAAGATGAGCACCGGTTGAAGAAGAGAAGGGGTTAGGTTTTCGTGAATGGTTGAGGAAAGGGGTTGGGTTATCGTCACGGGTTGAGGCATGGATGAAATTTTTTTCCCAATAGAATAACGAAGGAGGAAATTTATTATGAACATCACAATCAATTAAAGAGATGAAGGGAAAGGAGGAAGAATATGGGTTGAAGACGGCTTGAAGAAATGTCAACACGCATTTAGAGGAAGACGACGGGTAGGTTGAGGGAGGAACAATGGGAGATTTAGGGGTAAATGGGGAATTATGGAAACCCTAAAACTAGGGTTTCCATAAATTGTGCCCCAAACGTGGGTTAAGGTTATAATAACCCAACCCCACAGTAATAACTTGGGGCCCAAACAGCCCCTAAAAGTTTCAAGGATATAAAGAAAACAAACTCCTTGTATGCTTTGAAGATCGAAAGTTAGATCTTTAAATCATGATCGAGTAAATGTCCAGAAGTCAATTGTCGCTCTTATAAAGATCTGAAAACTCTTGGAAGCTATTGAAGTAAAAAACTTGAAAGGTAGATTCAAAAAGATCAACAAGCTAGTGGACGATCCAACTTATCAAGAAATTAATTAAGGGCAGACCCAAGTTCATCAACAAACTATAATTTGATAAAAGAAGTTTCAATAAGATATAAATCGATCCAAACCACAATCAATGAGACAAAGGTCAATTAAACCCAATCAACAAACCAATGATCCAACACTACAAGAAATATGACTTATCGCAACGCACAAAATGAGGTCGCTTAAACTTGCATCGATGTTAATCAATCTTTAACGACGTCGCGCTCCCGACGTCGCAGTAAAGGACTTTTTGCGATGCACAGCTCCTTCACATCGTGGAATGTTTAATATATAAAATATGATTTTTGATGGAAACGATGAACATGCGCAGCGGAATATTGATCGGATTTTACTCTAATTGTAACTAAACAAGTTTAGTGATTAACATGCATAAAAACTTACAAGGATAAAGTTAAAAGAAAAACCTTACCTTTGATGTTTTTCTCTTCTTGTAGTGTCCTCACGTGCTTTTCACGATCTCCTCACGAAATCGAAGACGAGACTACCACTAGCGTTAACCCGCTATTCTCCGAACTTGGAATTGAGTTGTGGGACTCAAAATAGTGGAGATAACTAAAGAGAGAAAAAAAAATATAGGAAGAACCTAACCTTTTGGTTTTTCCTTTTTTTTTTTTTTTATTTGGATGATGAAAGAAGTGTTGAAAAAAAAAACTTCTTGGTTTTTATCTTTGTAATTCTCAATTACAAAATTAACTTCAAATCCAAGAGTCATTTCACTTTTGCATAAAACTTGTTTATAAGCTAACTACATGCAATTGCTTCTCTATCTCACCACTTGGCATTTTAAGTGGGATAGGTGTCTTGCATGCAATAAGTCACTTGCATATCACATGCAAGTGATAAGCTTACCAAATCT
>JBBPDI010000020.1:3764195-3778730 GCA_037974545.1 Cucumis variabilis | reverse complement strand
AGGGACAAGAATAAACTGGAGTCCTTGGGATTTGGGTATATTGACCCTCCAGTGCAAAAATCTTCACTACCTGAAATCAACAACAAGAACTACAGGTTAGATACATCATCCAACTTCACAAATAAATCCTCAGATCAAAATACCCCTCAACTTCTAGATCAAATCATAAAAAATTTATCATCAGAGAAAAACAAGAAGCAATCTCTACAAAACTATATTTGACCCTTCAATATTTACTATTGATGTGCTATCTTATTCTAAACCTCAAATCTAAATCTGTATGGGAACGATAGATCAACAACACATACATATCACTTAAAAGGTAAACCTATCTTCAAACTATGGACTCTCTTTTTTAAAAAAAAAAAAACCTACATCTGGCATGGGCCGTTCAAGACAATAAAACGGCCAATAAATCAACACAGGAAAAAAAAAAAAAGGAATCCTAAGAGGAGAAACCCAAATCCATATTCCCTCACAATTCATACCAAGACATGATCCGCCACCTGGCTAATCAAGAAACCTCAAAAACTAAACCAATAATTCCAAATCTTACCCTACAATCCAAATAATAATCCAACACCCATACAAAACACGACGCTTAAACCAACCAGCTACCCAATCTAGTCAAATTCAAAGTAGGCAAAAAAAAAAAAAAAAAAAAAAAAAAACTTCCCAAAAAAGGCGAAGAGCTTCGACATGAGTATAGCTGAAAAAACCTCGGAAGGTGGTGGAATCTGGAGGCAATTGAAGCGGAAAACCCTCGAAAGAGAGCAAAAAATGAAGAGGAAACGAAGATGAAGAAGACGATCAAGAGGAATTGAGATTGGGATTGTGAATAATGCATGAGAGAACGGAAGAAGGCTGTTGAAACCCTATGAGATAGGGGAAAAAAAAAGGAAACGGAGGAAGAGAGAAGGGGGGAAAAAGTGAGGAAAAATTGGGAGGTTGAAGCGGTGTAGAAGAAGGATTTATGGTGAGTTCAAGAAAGCTTTGGGTAGATGCATGTACACATGATTACAACCCATGTGCAATGTATTTGTTCACAAAGTGTGGTTTCATTGTAATATTCTCCCACCAAATTTATATTATTTTTATTTTATTAAATTTAAATCAAAACTCCAAAATCAAACCCTTTTTTCTTTTTTCTTCTTTTCTTATTGATTGTCAAATAGTGTTCCATTAAATGTATCAATGTGTATTTATATAATTCTCTTTTTATTTCAAAAATAGCCTAATCTTTAATTTTATACTTAATACCTTCTAACTTCATTTTACTTTTTTTTTCTTTTCTTAAATTAACAATGTTATCCTTTCCCTTGTTGAAAATAAGATGAAAATAAGATAGTATGATTTTATTCCAGATGTTAATTTAGTTAATAATTAGAGGAATGGTTAACGAAGAAAAAAAAAGATATAAAGCTTTGTTAATCTAGTTTGGTGAACTCATCTACGTTTAGAGAATTTTTATAACTCAAACAAGCAGGTTTTTTATTAATATTCAAACGAGTATAACATTTTAATAGTCTAGAAGACACTTGGCCTATATCTAATACTCTTTTTAGTTCTAAACATAAACTAAAAACAATTAGACTCTCCCTAAATTGTATTTGAATATAATGAAGATGGTTAAACTCTTCCTGTAGAAGTAATTGATCAGATATCAAATTACTAAGTCTTCTTTAAATCTCTTATCCTGAATACATCTTCATATAATATCTAAAAAAGTAATAACTTACCTTTGCAAAGATTCTTCACGAGGAAAACGTCTTTTTGGAAAATGTCTTTGAAGAATAGTGTGAATGCAAATACCATCTCTACTCAAACTGCCTAAGCTTGTAAGGAGATTAATTATCAATATTTAAATTTTCTTCTCTAAAAGATAAAAGATATTTAAAAAAAATTCTAAAGATAAAGAAAGACAAAAGGTTAGCTAAAAATAAAAAAATCTTTTACCTTTCTTTAAATATAAAAGAAGATCTATAAATAAAAAGAAACTAATTCCATATTTGTAAAAAAAAAAAATACACACCTTAATAAATTTTTAATTTTAACCTAAAATAATGAGATGATTCAAATTTTTGTTCATTCAAATTCTAAAATTTTTGTATTACCCTTGAAACATTGGTGAAAGTTCATAGGTAGAAGGTTTTATTGTAGTTGTATGCATATGAAATCTTCTATTTTGTTTCATTTATCTTAGGAGGTGAAAATTATGATGTTTAATTGCAAAAATTTTATACAATATCGAAACCTTTTTAAGACAAATATGTGGTTGCATTTAAAAATAATTTCCAATTTTAGATTGAAACAAGTGAATTGTAACTTACATATAAATTTCATATTTTATTAAACATTTGATAGTTAGTAACACTGATAGCAACTGATAGAAGTCTATCACTGATTATTACTGAAATTAAAATTTTTTTGTATAACTTATAAATATTTTAATTTATTTTATTATTTTTACAACGTCTCTTGATTAAATTTGGTTTTCTAAACATATTAACTAAAATAAATACATATTGAAATTGTAAAAATCAATAAATTTACTCATGTCTTACTTTTAACACCATATTTCATTAAAGTAAACATTTAAACATTAAATTTAAAAATATATATATACAAAACAATATTTTGGTGTAACTTTAGATTATTTGAGTGCAACGTAAAAAAAGATTAGTGTAGTTCGTGATAAGTGAAAATATTTTAAAAAATAACAATAATAAAAGTAAATGATAATATTTAATTTAAGTTTCCTCTTAAAATTTTGGTGACGTAGTATTTTTATTTTTAAATTGTAAATATTTTTAAACACAATTAAATTAAATATTGTGATTAATGATCAATTTAATTTAACAATTACACTAGATGATAAAAAGATGGAACCATTAGTTTTTATAGTAATAATAATTTATATCTTATTCACTTAATTATATGTTATTATTTAGTTACTATTTTTCTGCAATATTCCTATATAGGAATTGACTTTTGGCATCAATTTGGGTGCATTCAAACTTATGAAGATGAGGATGAAACTATTCCATGAACATACTCTATTTTATGAATGATATATATTTGTAATGTATTCGTAATTAAAAAAACAAACAAATAGGGTTTGTGGTACACGTGTCATTCAACGAATCAAACCTGGATTTTGAAGTTGAACTCCGTTACGTATTAGTTGTTTCTGTGTCGTATTAACTCAAACTCCGTTTGTTTTTTTATGCCGTCTTCCATTTTAAAGTTTCTATTCTGTTTTTGTTCATTGCATGCATGCATAGTATGGAAACATTTTTCATCTATTCATCATGGAGTGAATCAATATTTTAGAAATATCTTAATTTGTTTAACTAGTTAAAAGTTATTTTTAGCTTTTAGATATTTTGTGTTTAGATATTGTTTCTATTGGGCTTTGTCGTAGACGTCTAGTGCCGTCACGTTTCCATAATCTAGTCTCGAAATCCATAATTTCATTTATCCGTCAATTCTCCTATGCCTCCTCCCTATACCATGTGGGCTTGGGCCATCAAACAGATGTTAACATTCTATTAATGAAAAATATAGATTTTAAATTCGATTACAAGTTATACTTCGAGTTATTTTTAGTACAACAAATAGAGTAAATATTTAGTATTATTTAACATTTACATTTTTTTTTATATCATATTAAGGAGATCTTTTAAGTGTTTTTTCTTTTTAATCATTTGAGCTACATACATATCAATGTGTCATATAGATTCTTTAACTTTTTTTAAAAAACAGTCTAATAAATTCACGAATTTCAATCTGTATTTAATATATTCATGTTATATTCAACCTATCTTTTACAACAAAAGAAAACTATCCTTTCAGTATCATGTCTAATAACTTCATAAAATTTGAAAGAAAAAAAAACCATCAAACATATCATAGATAACTTAGATGACACAAAATTAAAAGTTCAAAATTTTATTAACTATCTAATACTCCATGGACTAAACTTATAAACTAATCTACAATCAGTAAAACAAAACTTAATTAATTGGACAGGTTACCTAAAGATGAGATGGAAATCACATGAAATCTGTTGTTCAAAACAAAAGATTATATCTCACACACATATATATATTATAATTCCATGCATGAAGGCATGGGTAAATTTTGCAAGTTGATTATGAATTAAACCTTTACAGCTAATGAAAGCTTATAAGCCAGCACAAGTTCATGAAATATTATTATTATTATACATCTGATCTTCAAATCAATTTAAATCCACCATTCCAAATCTAACAAACAAATATGGATTATAAAAATTCTATTTTCCTTTTTTCTATATCAATATCAAATCAAACAGGTCCCAAGTTGATATTATTGTATTTGAAGGTTTGAAAATAAAATAATGCATATGTGTGTGGGATCCAAGCAAGCACAGCCTCAATTTGTTGGAATTTTCACAGTGATTTTGTTCTTCCATCCCCAAAAATTTCAACAGATTAAAAGTGCTTTTGTCTTCTTTCATTCATTGTGTTTCCATTCCTTTTTCTTGGGTGAAGGTAAATATTAATAACAATAAGAAGAAGTTCAAATATAACACATTATTGGCTCCTCTATTTCTTAAAATTAATTTCGTCGTTCCACTAATCTCAAAAGCTAACAAAATCTATATAACAACATTGATTCAACTCATAAAATTGACGGATATATAATCTAGCTAGTTGTTCAAATTAGGAAATTTTCCCACCAAACTTGAAGTGGACCATATTGATTAATCACCCAATTGATCAAACAACATGCTAAATGTTTAATTAAATGTGAACAACTTTAATTAAATGTTTAAAATTAACAAGCATTACTCTTACACCCATATATACTTAACTTCCAAGAGCAATGTAGCAAATTATGATAAAATAGTTTCTAAATTAGTAAATATAAAAATTTTATGATTTTTAAATAAGTTACGTGTTTATTATTTATTATTGTATTAGATTATTGAACTTCTTATAGAACAACATTATTAATGAAAATTTTACCTCTTATGTTGATAATTTATGAAAGTGTAGAAACATTGATATACCACTAGAGTATGATTATACACTTAAAGTATAATTTATGTTCCTTTTTCAGGTTTAATAGATATTGGTTGATCATTCTAATTTTTTTAGTACACGTAATTGAGAAATTTAAGTTTTATAGTTCGTTGAAAACACCTAATTTGTTTTTATTATAAAGTTTATATAAGGATATTGAATGGAAGTAAATATTAAAAATGAGAAGATTAAAATAAAATATATGAGTTGTTTTATTCCATTTTGGTACCATCTAGGGTGATGTGCTCACAAGTTGGCAAAGGTACATTGTACGTAATTATGAAGAAGAAATATCAAAGACTCAACTTGAGGCATTTTCTAATCATTTTATATCTTTTTCTTTTTCCTTTTTTGTTATTTTCTATTTGTTACTTTTTACTTATATATACTTTATAAGAAAAAAATACGTATTCGCATCAATCAATCAAAATTCTATATCACTAGCCAATTTGATCAAGTTTAAATCGATCTTATTTATAAAAAGCTTATAAATCGATCATCGATTTAAATAATTGAAAATTTTAAAATGTGTTGGTGTGAATTTTTTTCAAACAGACGTTGGCCAAACCACCAATACATTCAATTTGTTGTTGTTGTTTTTTTATAAATTATAATCAACTATTTTGTTCTATAAAATAATGATTTAGTGATTTGACTTTGAATAGCTAATTTAGTAATCTTTACACAATGATTTTGCTTCTTAAAAACAATATGTATATCCATTAAATCCACTCAATAAAGAACATGTCAAGTTAATGCTCCCATTTGCATCCACTAACCTTTGTTTCTTCTCATTATTGTTAGATATATTTTCCCCCTACATCATATGCTATAAATTTAGATTCAAATTTAATATTTATTTCTTTTTAAAATATCATATTAATCTCTATACTTTTAAATTCCTACATTTTCAATAAATCTTTAATTTTGAATCAACCATATCGATTTATTGAATATTTTTTATATTAAAATTAATTCGTAATTATTTTGTTGTATATAAAATAAAGAACTTAGGGTCATAATAAACATAAAGTTCAGATTCTATGAAACCAATATTGTGAAATTTTACAAAAAAAAAAAAAAAGAATAGAAAAGAAATGTAAATTTAGGAACGGGGTATTATTTTATTAATAAAAATAGAAAATAGAAAATAGAAAATTGAAAAGAAACCCCTATTGTAATAATAATTAAATGAGAATGTAGGCCCAGTTTAGGTTGATTGCAAATTGAGCCCAACCGCGGATTCGAGATTCATTCATCTGCACCGGTTTTTCAAAAACATCGCATGAAAGAAACGCCCCCCCCCAATTCATTTTCTTCGGTTTTTCCTCTAATTTCCAAATATTTAGATTTCATACAAATATAAAGATAATAAATTTTGTCTTTTAATACTTTCTTTATTTTGCTACGAATGGTTTGTCAAGTTTTCAATTTTTGAAAAAAAATTGTTTTCATTTATTGTCAATGATATAATTAATAGACTAAACTACTGTTGTATAAAACTCAATTGTTTATTACGGTCTACTATTGGTCTACTATTGGTAAACTGTAAGTAGAAGTAAGTGTGATAGGATCGAAAAATGCAATTAGTTAGTTAATTATTATTATTATTTTGTAAAAGTGTATAAATAACCAATTTGTGATAAGGAAGCTTTTATTGGTTTGGTGATGAATTTACCTTAAATGCCCTTTAACCACTACATCCATATAGTTAGGTTTGAATTATTCCCTCTTTTGTTTGTGGTATAATGAAATTCAGAATTTGGCATCTTAAAGACATTGATGGGAGGTTTGAAATATAATTAATTAAGAAAAATGAAAATAGTAATTTCTTCATTTTCATGATAATTAAATTATTCCACCCTTTAAATATCTTACCATTTCATCTTTTTTTTTTTTTTAAATTAAAGATAAAACTTGATGTGTTTCTCAAACTTTATTTAAATATACTTATTTAACCTAAGTTTGGTCTAACTTGAAATTAATTTGTTTCCATAACCTACTTGAGATCAAATTATTGCAGATCCTCACCAAATGCATAAATAAATAGATAAAAAAGATTGCATAATAATTTGGATGTTTAGATGAAAACTTGAACTTTTTGTTATTATAATATGTAAGAATAATGTATTGGTAAAGTAAGTAAATGTATCTCAATTGGTATTGTGTTCGTACTATCAATCCCAAGTAAAAAAGATTTGGTTATTCCTCACATATTGTAAATAAAAATAATAAACAAACAAACAATAGAATTTCAAAATAAAAATAAGGTAAGTAGCAAACCACCTCGAAGTATACCCAAAATATAATAGTAGTTGTAATTACAACTTTAAACAAGGGCGGATTTGGCCAAGGGGCACGTGTCTCTCTCACATTATCCGTTTTTGTATTTTAATATTAATTTTGAAGTGTCAGATTACCATATATATTAAATAATGCTTCATTTTAACTTAATTTTGGTTATGGTATAATGGTTGTGTCCGGCAAGAGCTCGATTTTTGTCTATTACAATTAATTTTACTAAATAGTTTTTAATCCAAATATCAATAATTTTTTTTCCCCAAATATCAAATTTCTTCCTAAATTTCAATGATTTCATAAAAGTAAGATAATTTGATCCAAACTTTCACTTTCTCAACAATATTTTATGAAAAATGTATTATTCTTTATTTTTTTCTTTTCCTTTTTTGATGCAACTTTTAAATTCATATATTTACATTACAAAAAAAAATCATAAGTAAATGTTATTAGAATATCAGTGAAACGTCAATATATTTTTTAACATTTTTTAGTATGTTTATTATATAGTGTCTGATCCCACTGCCTTCAAAATTTTCAATCGTAAAAATTAGACCCTTGGATAATGAAGTTGATATTATAAAATTGGACTCTTTAATTTATAGAAAAGTGTTATGATTTATACAATAATATAATTATATAAATGTGAAAGTCTAATTTGATCAAATTTAGACACACACTTTACATAAAAATGTTAGGGTATAATCATAGTTGATGGGTAAAAGAGGAAAAATGAAAGAAGAAAAGAAAAGGAAAAGGTAAAGTGGGCCCATGTGGGGTGGTGTTTCTAAAGAAAGAAATTGAAAAGACATTGTCTTGGATCAATGTTATGGGCTGTGGTGGGCAGCCCAAAGTGGGGGATACCCATTGTCATTTCTCAAACCACATTATCTCTTTATGTATTTATTTATTTATACGATATTTTAAAAAATAAATATTGAAACTATTTACGTCAAAATTTTATAGAAAATTTTATCAAACTTTTCTTATATCATTTTAGTTTTGTTTTTATACTTTATAAATAGTTTTATAATATCAAACACTTTAATTAATTTTTTAAAATTAAAATTTATCAAACGTTTATACGTTTTGAAGGAATGGTTATCAGATAATTATTTTAAAAACTACGAGAATTTCAAACTATAAATTTTAGTCGTTTTGAAATTTTGACTATTTTGTTTTTATCAAATTAACACTTAAATTTAAATTTTATAAAATGAAAATACTGATGAATCAAATTTATTAAAAAAAAGTTGAACTTAGGAACGATTCCTAACCTAACTTTTACGTTTTATTTTTTGTTCTCGAATTTTGAAGATGATATCTAATTAGTAATTTCTTGAACTTTTTTGATATATATTTTTTTCAATTCAAGAATTTATTTGTTTCATTAAGCATAAATCTTTATATCTACTAAAACAATTAACCTTTTGAAAAATTCACATTTATTATATTCATTAGTCATAAAATAAAAAATTTAAAAACATTACAATATTTTTAAAAATCAAAACAAAAATTAAACATAAAAGCATTTTTTTTAAAGTAGCAAAATACTGAAATTATTAACGAAATATAGCAAAATTTATCAAATTCTTTTTAACCTATTTAATTTTTTTTGTTATTCATAACAATTTCTTATAAATATATTTGATTTATTTTATAAATAACAATTTCTTAAAAATACTAGGTATCTAAAAAGAATTAAATTTATTTTATCAAATTGAGCTCAATTCAAGAACAATTAACATGCTCTTTCATGAATTTCGACCATCAATATATCTAACCTTTTTAGGTTCCGTCTCCCACGTTTTGTTTTTTGTTCGTCGCTATAATTACTATTCTTTAATAATAAACATATTCCAACGTTTAGAGTTCTTTTTTTTCTCTTTTCTATTTTATTAAAGCATGTGCATATAAACTATCTCCCACGTTCTTTTTATTGTACCATCCACTCTTAAATATTGATAAAATATATGATTCTAAACAGATCATAAGCATTATTTCTTTATTTTATTTACTTTATACTTTATATATTCATCTAAAAAAAATTATTAGTATAAGGGTGTTATTAATTTCTCAATTAGTTTGTTTTTGACCTACTCCCATGTCAATTGGGTCAACATATTCATAATCATACACACAAACATTATCGTATTCAATGTTTTCAATTAGGGTTTAAAGTCAGTTTAAGTAATTCAATCCTATAGAGAGTTTAGTGAACAAAACGTCGATTAATACTATTTTAAAAATTAATTGATATGATCTCCAACCGTGATCGTCAATTGAATTAAAGTGTATGTAATTATTACATTTTAACTGTATGTGAGATATATAATTAAGGATATGAAGCTTAGGTTTCCTTTTCAAGCGATTACTACGTCACCACGAATATTTAAATGTTATCAAATCGTTTTTCTTTTCGTAGTAATGTTTTAGAATAATATTGATTAAAGTATTGTCTTAGCCTCGGTATTTTTTTCACTGTATGTTATAATTTTAATGTATATCATTCAACCAAATTTCGTTAAAGTCTAACGTTTGAGGGACTAAATTGAATATTTATTGTAAGTATACAATAACTGAGATGAACTAGACTTTAAAAGTATAATTAGAATCAAAATAGTATTTTACTTAATTGTTTTTAAAATGATTAGTTATATTCATCATCAGTTCGAACATTTGTTATTTAATCGACTAAGTTATAGTTTGATATCTGGTGTTATAACGAACAAATTGAAATAAATAAATAGTACAGCAGCAGCCACCCCAAAGTTTTCATATTTCTTCTAACCTATAACATCCCATCATGAATAGTAAAACAATAAATTCTTATCTATACTTTCAACTTTTTTTAAAATCAAATGGTCTCTCTTGAGAAGTTGGTTTAAAGTTTATATATTCGTTTAACCAAACTATGATGAACATATCAATAGAAGGTAGGCGTCAAAGAGATAGAAAAATTATTAAAGCATTTTCTTAAAAAATAAATATCAATTTATATTACTTTCATGTTTCATTGATATTTTTATGAATATGTTAAGTGGAAAAACAAATATCAATTTATATTACTAAATTTATTTCAATTAAATTCTCTAAAACTAACAGTGTTATCAAATTTTAAAACTGCTTTCTTTAACTATATTAATTTATTCATTCGATAAAATTTATAAGCTAATTAATTTAGACTCTTTAGTACGAGTACCATTGAAAATCTTCCACGCATTAACTCCTAAAATATGGGTAGACCTTTTTAAATGTTAGTTTTTACAAAATAAACTATTAAAGTAAATACATAAGCGATAATTGATACGTATGCAAGTTTAGAGTTTAATTGATACAATTACAATTTTTTTAATCTTAAATAGCATGTGTTACAGATGATGTAAAATTAATACACTAACAAAAGTTTAATGTTTAAATTGAAATATTTTAAAGTTTATGTCTATTTTCAAATATAACAAAATAAAACTAAAATATTTTTTAAAAAAATATAGTAAAATATCACAATCTATCTTTATACATTTGTAAATATTTTCGAAATGACTTTCATCATTTAAAATAAATTTTCTAATGTTTATTATATAAAACAATAATAAATATCAAGATAAGATGTATATTAAAATAAGATTTAAACTAAATAATCGGGTGGATCTTACATTATTTCTTTTTGAGATAATTGCAAATATAACAACTATATTCAAAATATTTGTATATATAATAACATTTTGAAAAAATTATAAATATCGTAAAATAAATTAAATTCTATTAAACTGTATTGAAAATATTGATATGATCGATAGACTATAAGTGTTTGAACGTCTTTCAGTCTAATTACGACTACAAGAGTTAAATGTGTGGGCTCACGTGAGTTTGGTTAACAATGGGCCTTGTTGGGCTGGACCAAATGACTATCATTCTTTTAGAAAGGCCCACTTCCTATACATTTGAACTCAATTCCAACTAAAGTTGAAAAATAATGAATATTAAAATAGGATGAGTTTCATAAATGACACTTAAAGTAATAAATAATAAAATACATACAATCAATGATAAAATAATTATATATATAACACAAAAATGAGCAAAATACTAAAAACAAGCTCATGTGTTTCTTTTTTAATTTCTCAAATAGAAAGTTATCGTGGATAATAGATATTAGTGATACTTTTTCAATTTTAGAAATGAATGTTCGTACACATCTTTCCTATTTTTTCACGTTAAAAATTATCATTTATAACTATAATTAGTGAACATCACCGATAACTATTATTAACAATAACCTTTTATTTGTCATAGTTGTGAGTGTTGTTTCTGGTTTTCTCAATTTGAAAACTATCATTGATAACAACTATCGTTCATAGCAAATGATAGCTTCTAAATTTGAGAAATGTGCTATAAGTGATAACTTCTATCAATTAAAAGATTTGATGTGTTCTAATTTTGCAGTTTAAGGTGATGAAAGAGCGAAGTTTCTCTACTTTCTACCTATGTTAACTTGAGTGGTTTACTTTGTTAGTGTTTATTGTTGGACGGATTGTTGTAAGAAAATCCGAGAAATTAGCCTAAACATACTTCAAACGTTTAAATCTTCAACCACAAATATTGTTAACTTAAAAAAAAGTGATTAAATATTATTAAAATGTTTAGTTTAATCGAACTTCCAAATTAAAGTTAAATAGATCAATACAAAACTAAAAATCTAAACTTTTATTTATTTATTTTGTGTCAAGTAGGTTGATAAATTTTCGAGATAATAAAAGATTTAAATTGATAATAACTTAGGATATACCAAGAACCTAACCAAATCGATCGGTTATATAAAGAAATATCTCAATATGGCCAACAAAAAACAAAACCAATGACTTGATTTCTATTTGATTTGATTATAAGTTTTTAACATTTTTTCTTTCCATTTTTCATTTTTATACTTCTAATTTTGTTTTGAATGATTTTTTTTTTCTCTTAATTTGTTCAAATCATATATTAATTCAACTACTTAGTTAACTTGTTAAAGTTAACTTGTTAAAATTAACTTTAATTAATTTGTATCACAGTCATTTAAGAATTTGAAGTTTAAATCTTTATACCTTCATTTGAGAGTCAAGATAAACATAATTCAACTTACATAAACGTGTAACTTCAACATTTTATCTTGGGTCTATCTCCAACCAAAGTCCATCAATGATACAACGGTTTTTACTCGCAAATTTTGTTGTGTTGTATCAATTTTTATTCTAATTTTTCGATCTCATAAGGGTGTGTTTGGATTGATTTTTGTAATTTTTATTTTTAAAATAATTCATTTTAAGATAAATTGAGGTGTTTGACATTCATTTAAAATAATTTTTAGAAAAATGATATTATGAAATAAATCATCTTAGAAAAAACACATTCGACCAAATTTTAGAATAAATATTTATTTGATGTTTGATGAGAAATCTCTCTCAAATATCTATTTTTCACTCCGTCGTTCTTTTTGTTTTGTTTTTTTTTATTATTTATTTTTAAATACTTTGAATATTTTTTCAATGTGTGTTCATATACATTTAAATATATGGATTTGCAAATGTTCCTCTCTTACCCAAATCTACTTCGCCTTAACATATGTGAAAGAAATAATGACAATGTCAATGAAGAACAAGATCATTCGATTCGTGAAATGAAGATGAATGAAGAACGTGGTCGAATTGCACATTTTTAGTCTAGTTGATATTATATTGCCTCGAAAAAATTACTTATCTTATTTATATTTTGTTGTTGAAAACTAATTTTTTTTTTATAGTTATGTATTCATATATTTGTGCTTTTAAAATTGAATGGTAAAAAAAAAGTAATACAACAAAATGAAATTAATATTTAGTTTCAAGTAACTAAAAAATCTATAATTTCAAGATAAAATACAATTAATTTTAAAATATATTTTTGAAAAAAAGATTCAAAATGTGTGTATTTTTTTATGAAATTAATTCATAATGTTTAATAGTCTTTTAGGTTAATTTGACATAAATATAAACATTGTTAAGTATGAGACAAACCAAATACAATTTTGCATATGAAAGAGATCAAACCAAATAAGTTTAGATTTTAAATTCATTTTAAAACAAAAAGTTTTTTTTTAAATGTATTCTTAAAAACATTTTTTTTACCGACAATCCAAACAGACCCTAAATAGTGCAATTTATACAATCTATTTGATTTTAATTGTTTCACCTATTTGACTAGCGAACTTTAAGTAAAAGTAACCATTTTAACATCAGATTTTGTACACATTTAAGTTAATTTAATCAAAGAAAACATCAATGAGAATGTTTTTTTTTTCTTGACGAAAATTCAAATGAAAAATATTAATAAATACCAAAATAATCACACGTATATCAAAATATATAAATAGATAGACTACTATCATATGTCGTTAATAAATATCGATAGCGAACAAAATCTTATTATATTTATAAATATATTTATCATAAACTTGTAAAGGAGAATGGTAATATTTAGAATAAGAGGAAAATGAATAATGAAATTTTGTTTGATAATGAGTAATTAGCGAAACAGGATGTTATTCAATTCAAACACTCCATCTTCCTCACTTCAATCATAAATGGCAATTTATGATCCAAACCTCCAAATTTCTTCTTCCCTTTTTCCCCATTCACACAATCTTCTCATTTCTATAATTTAACCAAATTTTTTACTTTTTGGGTAGCACCCAAATTTGAAGTTCCATTCCATTTCAATCCGCCATTACACGGAGAATATGAAGAATAAGAAGAAGAAAGAAATTAAATGGTTGCAGAATGGGAGAGAGAAATTGTAATTTGGAGAACTCTCATTTAATTTTGGTTGTTAAGAAGCTGTGTCTTTGTGTTGATCTTTCATGGTTGAGCAGGTGAAAGTTTTTAATGGCCAACCCCATTAAAAAAGTACTCTTCTTCCTCTTCTTCTCCTCCTTATTTTTCTTATTCTTCAGTGACTTTCCAATTTCCCACCGACAATTCTATATAAATGGTTGAAATTATTACTCTTTGTACGTTTTTCCTACTCTCTCACCTGTTTTCTCTCTCTCTCTCTCTCTCTTTCTCTTGTTGAAGGCTCTGAATCTCTCTCTAGAGTTATGGTTTATTCAAGGAAGTTCAGAGGAGTCAGGCAGCGGCAGTGGGGCTCTTGG
>JBBPDI010000020.1:3751850-3762207 GCA_037974545.1 Cucumis variabilis | reverse complement strand
TTGCTGTTTTATATCATCTTTTGTAATTTATATATATTTGAACAAAGTATATATATTTATATATAAATATATAAAGGTAAAAAGTTTCAAGATGATGAAACTTTTTCACTATCATGTTTTGTATTTTCATATTTTATATATCATATGGGATTTTTTTTATCAATTTTTTCTGATTTCTTTTAATACAAAATGGTGTAAAATAAAATATTTTTTATTATTAATATTCTTTTTCTACTAAATCGTCTATCTTTAAAAGGGTAATCGATATTTTATCTATAGTTCGTATTTTATAAGTTATTTTTGGTAGATACATATATATGTATAGTTGTATACATACTGTGTAAGTAATAGAGATTTAAAATGCGTACTTCTTGATCGTTAGTACGTTTATATGTCATGTGAGTTATGTACATATAATTTGACAAATACATTCATTTATGTAAAACATCATAAAAATGAGACCTAAACTTTTTTGGGAATAAAATGCAACCTAATTTGTTGAACATTCACAATCATATTATTTCAAGTATAATTGATGTTTATAAAATTGCTTCAAAAATGGATATTGTGAGAACGACTCTATTGTGCTAATGAGTATAAACGTGATCCCACAAAAAGAGTTTTAGTTGACTCAAATATCCTAAACAAAGATTGTCATTATGATGAGCTACCTTTGATAATGATCGAGTTGAGGAATTGTATTGCAACACTAATAATTTAGACCATGTTTAGTAATGATTTGATTTTTGAGTTTTTCTTTTTAAAAATTCTTAAAGATATAGATTCTACTTATTTATTTACTATCTACTTTTTACCAATTGTTTGAAAAATCAAACTCGAATTTGAAAATTAAAAAAAAAAAATCAACTTTTTTTTAATATGGCTAAGAATTCAACTATATATGCTTAATTTTATCCAACAATATTTTACTTAATTGTCATCCCATCAATCACAATTTAAATTGAAAATTTTTATTTTTATTGTTTTAATTAATAATAATAATATTATGTACGCAAATAATTGGAAAATGGAAACCTTTGCAATTTAATTGTGAATCTTTTAAATGATTTGTCTGTTGTAATTTATGTTTCTCACATGACATGCAATCAATTCTTGCCAAAGGTCATTGGCCATAAATTAATTTCTAACTGTTTTCTTTTTAAAAAATAAATAATAAGATTTATAATATAACTATATAATATAATAATTAGATTCAAAATATTATTCTACATAACAAAAATTTAGAAATTTATAAAATATAACAAAAAAAAAATTAAAGTATTTACAATTATTTTTTTTATTATATAGCATATATTTAATTATTTTTTAAAAAATTACTATCAATTATAATTACTATATATAATTACTATATATTTGATAAAATATAATTTTAACTAAATTTATGTCCAACGTATCAATTTGGATTATAAATCTTCAATTTCATCAAATTTGACTCTAAACTTAAACAAAAATTGTAGTATTTACCGTTATCGATAAGAGCTATTTTTTTAAGCAATAGTTAGAGTAAAAATTAATTAGAAGTTAAAATTGCAACACTATTTTCTTAAAAATGTAAGATTTTAATTGCAAAGTTTGAGTTTGAGGTGTAATTTTGAGAATCGAAAATTAAGTTTAAGACTTATGCAATTTAACATCTATGGTCAAAAAATGCTTATTTTCCCTCTTATATAGTATCCATATATTGAATCAGATTTAATTAAACTATTAATTTAGTTTCTTTTAAATGAATACGTAATAATAGATTTTTCTTCATTATTTTAAAACGTTGAAACAAAAAAGAATGCATATTTATAGTTAGGGAAGAGAAGATTTACAAAACAAAAGAAGAAAAAAAAGTCTGATATCTAAGTCCGTATTAGAATCCATATGTTGAACAAAATTAGAAATAGTAAGTTACTTCTCCTATGTTTTACAAGGATTTTTAGGTCGTAACCTTCATTTGAATAGAATCCTCAACTATTGTTGTTTAACCTCAGTTTTGGAATACGCTTGGTCAGGACAATACTGGTTTTTTTTAGCATGACTTGAGGCTTATGCTTGTTTAGGTTGGGCCAAGTCAGACTACAACGGTTCTTTTGGTCTGTGTTCAATTTGGGTCGAGTCTAGTCACACTGAAACCGTTCCTTTAGAATCAGCCTCCAGCAAGACGATACATGTTCTTCATACTCTTCCAATGTTTTATTTATAAATTCATGTTGTCGCAACGTGATCGTCATCAACTATATTAAGGTGTGATTGGTCACTCAAAGAAAAAAATGGTTACATGAGATTTAAGTTCGAGAGTTGTGTGTAGAGAAGATGTTAGTACCCTACAACAACCATAAAATGGTTACCAAATTTTATCTTTTAATAGGAGTTCACAAAACAAAAGTTTTTTATTTAAGTTTTTTTTTTAAATGTCCCATGGATATCAATTCACATCGAAGCATGAATTGATAATTATGGGTGGCACAGCAGCCATTAGAAAAATGAAATTTATTTTTTTTTTAAAGATTTTTTTTATATTCATCTCAAGAATATTAAAATACCAAAACTTTAATATTTTAATCTCTATCATAGGTGTTTAATGAAAAATTTCATGTATCTAAGAATTAATAAATTCATAAAAAACACTACTCAATTCCAGTTTAAATATGAAAATGTGTTTATAATTTTCAAGACAATCTATTGATTAAATTTCAAATTGAGAAATTTCATGTATTCATGGAATTTAAATTATAAAATCCATAAAAAACAATACTTTTTCTCTAATTTATATTTTTATATCTAAATTAAAAAATAAATAATAATAATGACAAAACATTGTGAAATTTGAGAAATGTGTGAAATAAATAATGTAATATGTTAAAGATAAAATAATATGAGGAGTTTGACATCAAATAATACAGAGAAATACATAAAATAAACATAGAGATAATGTGACTGAGATGTAAACATATACAACATGTAAATACGCAGCCCAAGGCCATGATCTCAAATACGCAGCCCAAGGCCATGATCTCAAATACGCAGCCCATGTCAGGTCAAGATGTCAGATGTCTAATGTTAATTAATGGACGAATGAATAATTAACCCAGATGCAAATAATTAATTGCAAGATGCCAAAGGTTATGCTAGAATAATTATGGCAATACAAATTGATGTTAATTTTTTTTTAAAAAAATTCAAATGCATAATTAACCTCCAAATGGATACTAAATATTATAGGGTATGACAAATGGATACTAAATATTATAGTATGCCAAATGGATAGATACTAAATATTATACATAGATATGCCAAATGGATATTAAATATTATACAGAAACGGAAGGGATACCAAATAATTAAAATTAATCGGCCAACAAATAATTAAGGCAGATGCAGGAATGTAAATAACAAATGAAAAATTAACACAGACCAAATGGGTTCCAAATAATTCAAAAATAACAAATAAAGAATTAAAACATAGTGCAAATGGGTGCCAAATAATTCAAATGTAAATAGCAGAATTAAAAGAGAGGGCAAATGGGTGCCAAATAATTATCCCAATTAACAATCATGACTTAATTTTAAAAAAAAACTTAGCTGGCAAAACAAGCTTGCCTTACGAACCTCTCAAATTCTTCCCAATTACAAACAAATGGAAATACTTTTCCTCTCTAAATCTCTCAAAAAGTCCCCTCCACAAAAATCTCATCCTTCTCTTTTTATAGGGGAGGTTGATAGTTTCTTTAATTATTAATTGCAGTGAAAGAATGGATAGAAAGTGCCAGAATGTGGGAGAGTGTGAGAAAGTGAGAGAGTAAGAGAAAGTGGGAGTGTGAAACTTAAGGAACGTGGTGAAGAAGAAAAAGGGTGGTTGAGAGAAAATAGGAGAATCAACAAACTTTTTTTAATTTAATTTTATTATTATTCTTTAATTTATTTTTTTTAAACATAATATTTAAAATTTAAAACCTAAAAATTAAAATTAAATTCAAATTCATTTATAAAAAAATAATAATAAAAAATATAAAACAAAATACGATATCTACCCTTTTAGTCTAGATTATACCATAACACAAAGTAAGAAGTAATGTATATAATCAATAATCCAAAACATAAACAAACATATATTCTAGATTTTTTTTATAAAAAATGGAAAAATGGTTTGAATATCCAAATTAGAAAATGTAGTTAGAGCTTAGAAAAGAACAAGTTTTGGGTGGTGAAAATGCAATTGGAACCACAAAATTGTTGAGGAAATGGATGGTGAAGATAGTTTCTTGGGAGTAGGGGTTTGACCATTTTGGCAAACACTTTTCAATTCAATTAGCAGCACATACCCAAATGTCCTACTAATTCAATATTTCTCATTTAATACTTCTTTTTTCTTTATTATTATTTTTCAAAAATATAAATACAAATGATATTTTTTTCATAATTTCAGATTGTTTTTAATGCAATTTTAGACTATATTTCAATTATCCTCTTTTTTTCTCTTCATAGAAAAATCATTTTTATCTTAAAAAATTGAAATATTTTGAAAAACATGTGAGAGTTTTTTTTTTGGTTAAAATTATATGAAAATTGATGTGATAGTTAATTAGGTAAAAGTTGAAAAATATTTAACAATATCTAGGATGTCGCAACATAACTCTCAAAAGCAATGATTCGTTGAATAAGAAGTTTTGATCAATCACAAAAATTTTAATTTATTTATTAAATTAAAGATGAAAAATATAAATAGTTGAATTTGGATGACTATTTAAAAAATTGGCACGTGTCTCAAATTACAATTGAAGATATAAATTAGTCAGTTCTGATGATGCACATGTGTTCATTATAACTATTGGTCAAGTTAAATATTTTAGTCAAATTAAATATTATTTACTTAAGCTAAAGTTCAATTGAGAAAAAAAAAGAGGTTAATTTAGCCCGAATGCTGTAAATATGACCTAAATTCGTGTGGTTGAGCCCATAAGATTGATCCATGGACTAATCAGACCCAAGCCATGAAGCCCACCAAAGAACTCTATAAATAGAGGAGTTCTCTTCATTTGTGGGAGTTGGAAAGTTTTTACTCCAAAAGATCCATAGAGAATTCTTGCAAGAGTCAGAAGACTCCCTAAAGAACATCACGTGCCCAATTTCCTCCAACCTTATAAGAACATCACGGGCTCCACTTCCTCGAACATCACGTTCGACTTCCTCAAATCACGAGTAAGAATCCAACCGAGAGAGAATCGAATGATCAAATACTAGAGATTGAATCACATCACATCAAATCAACATCAACACAAGTTCAACTCTATGAATTAAAATTTCTCAGAAAATCTCGTGTGAACAAATTGTTACGCCCAGTGGGACAAACTGAGGAGGGTACAAAATGCTTGGCGGATGATTCAATTACTTCTACACAATTTAAATTCCTTGATAGAGGTAGCACTAACAATGTGGGTAAGGACATTTGCATATTAATAACCGAAAAATGCCCTTCTGAGCATACTAAAGAAAGTTAAAGCAACAATGATGATCCTCATTGGAAGAGACCCAAGAGGCCTGACAAACAACCAATTAATGATGAAGAGCCTCCTATTGAAGTTTCCGACATTGCATAGTTTTTTTACATCACTTCTCCGATGGTTTCTTTTCATCACTTTTTTTTTACATTTCTTGACGTACCCCTTCACTCTCACTCTCACTTCTTATTGTTATCATTCTTTTGCAGTCCTTTTTAGATGATCGTGTCCTACATATTGGAGGAACCTCAAAGTTGATGGAAAGCCTATAAGGCTATGATGCTGCACTTACTTATAGTGAGAACTCTAAGACACCTGTAGGTGCAACTATCGTGTCAACTTGTCCTCTTGTGATCAAGGAATCCCCTTAGCGAGTAGAAGAAATGAAGCCTATTGATACTTTTGAGATTTCTTATTTTTATGCGGACAACTTAATTTTTGATCTCCAACAGCAGACTGCCACAACTTTGTGGGAAAGCCTACCCATTTTGAGCGAGTAAGTAGCCTCAAACCAGAAATGCATAAGATCTTTAATGCAATTGCGACCAGTGGCAGCAACAATCTTACCCTTTTGAGAGAGCTTGTAGATGGTTACTTCCAAGGTGTCAAGAACCGTAATCAAATGCATTCCTCAATTTTACTCTAATCAATTAAGGATGCTCAACTAATGGAGGTGAACGAAAGGTTTTGTGAAGACTCTACGACTTGATAAGAATCGTATATTGGAGAAGACAAGTACCTTCAAACATCGGCTTGCATGACTATCCGTCAAGGAGGCTAAACTATAAGCAAAACTAAACGCGATGCGCACAGAGTCAGACAAACTTTCTATCCTAATTTCCAAGAACGACACATAGTTGAAGCAAAAGCAACATGAGATTTTAAAGACTTGCAAAAAAATTGACAAACTAGAATGTGCTCCACCGTTGGTGATGCAGATGCTAAAATGCTGTTAGCACTTTGTGAATTTTTATAAAACACATTAGAGGAGCTAAAGAACCTTCAATGGACTCTCTGATTCAAGGTGTCATCTTATTTATTCAGTTTTGTTATTTTAACTTTCAAGACAAAAATTTGTAATAAAACTTTCATTCTTTGATCATTCCACTTCTCATTTTCCTCCTATTGCATGTAATTTGTTGTTGTTCCCTTTTTGGTATTCACATATATTGAAATTGTTGTTGTTCCCTTTTTGGTATTCACATATATTGAAAATTAATTGGTATTCACATATATTGAAATTGTTTGGTTGCCTTGATGACACTCTAGTTATAGTCTAGCTCAAAGCCTTTTTTTTAAAAAAATAATATACGACTAAACTTAAATTTCTTTATGCTGCCTACGTGCTTTTTATAATATAGAGATCAAGTCATAACGTAGTTAATTTTTTTTTTTTTGCAAGCAGGGGTGATACTGCCATCAATGATCCAATTTTTACTAGAAACGATCGAGTATTTACTGCCGTCATATCCCACTTCTAGTAGGAACGATCGGGCATCTTCATTCTGCTTTGTTGTTAGCGATCCAACTTCTACTAGGAATGATAAAACATTTTGTCGTTAAAAAAAAAAAAAAGAAAGGAGAAGAGAATTTTTTTTCATACTTTTTTTTTTGCTTGATGAAGAAATAATGATCAAGGTGTGAGTTTATTTATAAGGCCAACAAGTCCAATTCCTAAAAAGATTTGGAATGATATCTAGTTTTTTAAATAATAAAATAAAAAAAATCTAATTATCTTATTTTATTTTAAAAGATTTTATTTGGGAATAATTCTCAAATTTCAAATTGGAGAAAATTAAAATCTCTAAACTGTTCAAAGTTCAAATTTTATCGAGCTATACAATAAATTTTATTCCAAATTTTATCCAAAGTTCAAAATCCAAGTCAAGTTAATGGATTATATGACCTCCATCTTTTTTTATATCAACTTTAATTAGAGTCATAAATCCAACTTTATCCAAGATTGAGCTTTCCTATTTATCTCAAAATTAAAATTGGTCATTCCAAATTTTTATGCTATCATCAAGACAAATTAGGGTATGTGAAACCTTATTTTCTTATTTAAAATTAATTTGGTTATGTTCCAAATTCTATTCCAAAAATTTAATTAAAATTTTTATCCTCAACTCAAATTAATTTTGCAGACAAAATCTTGAACTTTTGTCAAATTAAGATTTGGCCACATTCCAACCCTTATCTCAAATTTAAATCAAACTCATGTACTAAATTCATAGTTTGATATGTCGAATTGAGCAAAAAAAAAGGAAAAAGAAGAAGAAATGCTCGTATTTTGATTTCAACTTTATCTTTTTCAAGATTCATCCACCCCATATACTTGCAGTTATCTCGAAAAAGGCATTTGTTGAATAAGAAATTTCGAACCAATCACAAATTGCCAAATTAACGATGAAAAATACAAATAGCTGAATTTGGGACTAATTAAAAAATTGGCATTTATCCCAAAGTAAAATTGAAGACATAAATTGGTAAAATTCGAATGATGACATGTTTTCATTATAACTGTTGAGTCAAGTTAATTATTTTGGTTCAATTAAATATTATTTACTTGAGCTAAATTTCAATAAACAAAAAAAAAAATTAGTCCAAGCTAAATATGACTCATATTGTTATGGTTGCAAATTTTTTTAAAAATTGAAGGTAAAATGAAACTTTTAAAATTTTAGAGGCAAAATTGAAGTCTTGACCCAAAATTTTGAAAGTATCTTATATAGATCGTTTTTAAAATTGTCTAATAAATTTCTATAACCCATTCGATATCTTTTTATTTTTATGAACTATACATACTGCTATTGAATACAACATTTATTTTTATTTTTTTTGTTAATAGTAAACATAAGGTTGGTATGTAACACAAATGTTTTTTCTTTTCCTTTCTTGTTGACAATATTGTAGTCCGAAGAATTGAACTTTTGTCTTTAACTAAGTTGATACTACAAATCTTATATCAGTTGAATTGTTTTCATTAACAAATTACTTATTCTATGTGATAAATTACTTATTCTATGTGATATTTCCTTTTAATTTACTCACGTATAAACTATACACGTGTGTGGGTGGAATTTATAGTTTTAATGGAATAAACATACAAAAGAAAAGGTTTAGAAATAGTATTAATTAAACAAATAGATTTTCTTTTTTACGTCGATTTAATTGTAACCAGTTGAAGAGAAAGATAAAACGAGGATTTGAATAGTGTGATGTTTCGTTCAAACATTCAACGAAAGGATGCAACATGTATAACTATTTAAACATAAATAGTTGTAACAAACCAACGAACATTATTATTCATTGTGATTGTCTGTTAAATATATTGTTACGTGCGATATTATATATTTAAGAAATGTGGCTTCATCTTGTAACTACTTTAACCGAAATTATTTGAATAACAAAATAGAAACGCAAGAACACACATACATCATGCTTTGAAGGGAAATATTGTAGTTTTACTTTTCTCATATATTTGACAAAGATATCACTTGTATATATACTATGACCGTCCATAAAAAAGTCTTTCAATCCAATCCATGAATACTCAAAGCTTTTTGAACGATGAGTTTTGGAGGAGAAAATATTGCTTTTACATTATTCTTGAAAAAACCATCAGGGTCATTTTATCTGTTTTTTTTAAAATCATTATTAAAAAAAAAAAAACAATAGCTCAACTAGTTAATATACATACTATCGATCAATACGTCAAAAATTCAAATCTACACTCTCGAATTTGAAGCAAATTATAAACTTGATGAAAAATTTAAAATTATAAAATTATCATCGAAATCTAAGAAAAAAAGTGAAACTATAAATCGACATAATTATGGAATAAGTGGTTGAGTGAGGTCAATATAACTTGTACAACTAAGTAGAGTTGACAAAATAATAATACCCATTGTTTTGTGGGGTTTGGAAATTGATTATAGTTCTGATATATCCATATCATAATACACTCCATATGGGATTTCTAGACATGTAGTTATGTTCCTTTTTACCAATTAATTTTGCTATCCTAATTTCCCTTATAGACTCTTTGCTAAAAGTTCAATATAAATAGCTAATTGAAAAAGAGATCTCACGTCAAAAAGTTAAAAATTCAACGATAATTGATATAATCTTTTGTTTTAGAAGTAACATGTTCGACTCCCAATTTCACAACCTATGATTAAACAAAAGAAGACAATCAGAACCAACCCAAAAATTCACACGTGAATTTCGATACTTTGTTATACAAATATATTCATATAGATTTTATTAGAAAATAAAAATAGGTGACTTATTAACGTTATTGTTTCAATTCGGATATGTTTGAAAAATAAATATTTTAAATTGCAAATCAATAAAATAATTGAAATTGAAAGATGAAGTAGTTGTTGAAATGTTTTTAATGATCAAGTAGTTGACAAAAAGTCATTAATACAAAGAGTGAATAGTTTGGTTAATTGAAAAAAATACTTTTTTTTTTCAAATATCTAACATTATTATTTTCTATCGAGAAATATAGCAAAAAAAAAAAAGAAAAAAAAATCCTTCTTCTTTAGACATTATAACGATGGGTTGGTTTTAATTTTAGATTGAATTGTTATAATGTTTTGTTTTATTAAATTTTAGTTATTAATACGTGTTGTATACAAATTTAATGGAGATAGAAGTGGAGGAATAGATATGATTATATTGATTATTGAGTGGATGTGTATAGGTATTGTAATTCTCAAATATGGTTCCATTATCTCTGTTTCCAAACAATCCCTAATTGGTGCCTTGGAGAAAATCTGGGAATCTAAGATTCATTTCGAAGCTTCGAATTTTCCCGGTGTCCAAAATCCCTCAGCCAGATTTTT
>JBBPDI010000020.1:3725420-3735433 GCA_037974545.1 Cucumis variabilis | reverse complement strand
ATTCCCTAAACCTAAATCCTTTACTCCAGACTCATAAATCCACTCACCATTTCCATCGCAGTCGCCACAAATCACACGATTAGGTTTGGTATTCCGATCATTCTTCGCAGCCTAATCGATTAGAATAACACATACACAAACATTTTCAATTTAATTTCCATCAAAATTTAACATTATTCCAAGTTCTTCTACACATTTCAAACAAAAAAGAAAAAAGAATCAAACAGGAGAAGAATACGATCGAGATTCGAGAAGAAGCAGAACCTTGAGAATTAGATGAGGAAATCGAGCAGGGGAAGAATACTCATGGAAGCCGTTGTGAATTGGGTTGAGCTTTTGATTACTACAATCTCTAATTGCTGTAAAATTATTCGAGAGAAGATTGAGAGATTGGAAGTGAGAATTATACAATCTGTAAGAGGAGTTTCTGAAAATCTTAGTAGAATGAAAAGGATTTTGAGTTATCTGAGAGTGTAGTTGTGGAGCTGAAGCAATTTGCGGAGGGTGAGAAAGCCGAAGACGCCATTGGAATTTCGAACGGTTGGCTGTGCAATGGATTATACTTACAAAAATATCTGATAATATATATATATATTTGTGTTTATTCGTTTTTAGTAGTGAATATTATAAAAATAAATAAAGTAAAATTATATTATTTTTATAGAAAATATTTACAAATATAGTAAAATATTACTAAATATATATGAATCAAAATATAGTGTAATTTATGTTTGTCATAGATACAAATAGTAATCGATCTATTTCGATCTATCATAAATAAATATGGTATTTTTGCTATATTTAGTTATATTTGAAAATGACCCTAATAATAATAATGAAATCAAAATATTGCACTTGCTATTATATATTTTGATAATTTTCTTACCTTTTGCTTCATGTGGACGGTGGTCTTATGTACTTTTAAAATGTTAATAGTACAAGTTTATGCATGTTGGTTGAAATATGTTGAATAACTCAGATTTAGTTATTTTTTGGTTGAAGACATGTGTTGGAAATAGTTTTTTAGTTGAAGTCCAACACTCGAACATCTAAATCTCTTAGACAGACTTTTAAAGTTTGATGAGTTAAATTTCGGATAGTGAGTAGTAAAAAGTTAATTTTGTTGTTTGACTAAACAAGAAAAATTGTTGATATATATATATATATATATGGTAAAAGCAATGTCATATTGATGATAATAAGTTGAAACTTATAGGACCATAGTGACTAAATTAAAGCAAATGATGAATAATAAGAAGTAAGATGAGAATTTGAACAAATTATTATGTGAAAGTTATTCAACGATAAGAAATTTAAAATTTACATGATCTTAATGAATTGAGTATAAGTTGAAGTCCTCTTACAACCTCTCTTATGTATATCTTTATTATACGTCTAATACTGTCAGTCATATTGTAGCGGTCTCTTTGAATAATTGATCGTCTCAACGATTAATCTAACAAACAAAATAATCATCTCAAGTTAATTTTGTACACGGCGACTCAACAAATAAAAGAAACTATCATTTTTTATTCAAATATCACTAGTTAAAACATTTGATCCTTTCTCATTCTTTTACTTCCAAGAAGATCGCTTAGCCTCGTTCACCTTCGATGCAAGAGCGCTCAATCATTGAGCTAACACACTCTTTTCTCTTTACCTTGTGTGGTTTTGATCTTTTGTTTTGTCCGATGTGATTGTTTAATTGATTAATTGTTGTTGTTCTCCTAAAAAACATCTAATACTTGACGTCGTGTTAAAAAGTTTCACCTTTGAAGTGAACAATTAAATCAATAAAATGAAATTACAGACTTAATATTACATTCACATGTACAGACTTTTATGTATACACACAATTAACCCAAAAAAAACTTTGTTCATATTAATTTTCACCGATATTTTCAATTTTGTATTTCTTTAAAACACTGCTAAGTTATTTTCATTAAAAAAAGATTAACTCAAACTAAAAATTTAAAACATTTACAAAACAATAAACATTTTCGTATTAATAAATAAACGAATTTTATTTACTGAGATATTTTTTTACATTAATTTGTTAGTACATAAATCAGTACATTAGAAAAGATTTGAATAAATAATTATATATATATATATATAAAACAACTCATTATTTCTGGAAGTAGCAAGATATTTAAACATAATTTTTATCATGCATATTATTGTTGAACTATCTTTTTCAGGAAATGAATATTTATTTATTTTACGTGATTTTATATTATTTTTTCTTTCAAAAACTAATTCTTTTGCAAAACTACCAATTTTGTAGAAATTTCAAAAATTCCAAATATAAAAAAATATATATATATAAAAGAATGCGTTTGTCGGGAGTCGAAACCGGGTCTATTGCTTGGAAGGCAATTATCCTAACCGTTGGGCTACAAACGCCACACGTTGATTAAGCGTTAATTATTTATATTGACCTAATTTTAACAAATTATATTAACTCTTTTTCATGGGTTTTTATAAGAATTAAATATATATATATATATATATATATACACACACTTAATGGAAAAATTTTACTAAATTTTGTCACGAAGAGTATTTTTTTATCAATTTTAGTCTAAAATGTTGCGATACCAATGCACTTGTTGTGTTGCTATAAAAAAAAAGTTGCAATTGACTACTTCAATAGTATTTGTCACAAAAAGGAATTACACAAATGATTAAACGGATACACAAACCATGATTCTTGTGAATTATTAAAAGTATTTCAAATCAATAAAAAGTATTTTGGAGATTTTTAAGAATAGACCAATTGACAAACTACTTACAATTTATAACAAAATTTTAGTCCAAACCCAAAACAAATAACTAAAATTTTAACTCAAGTTCAAAAGTATGTATGTTTTTTTTTTCTATAGAATGCAAATATTTTCCATTTTCTTCTATTTATGTAAATTTCCGTTTTTTTTACCAACACTTATTTATGAGCATATATACGTGTCGGTATAGAACAAAATCATTTCGATTATTAAATTTGCGTTTTCTTTCATTGTTTTTCTAAAAAAGTAAATTAAATAAACAATAACTTAAAGATTGATATTAATATTAAAAAAAAAATACTAACACGTGTGAGTGACTTTTTTATAAATTAAAAATAATAACTTAAGATTGACAATAATACGTAAGGTAATCCTGTAAAAATGCTAAAATGATACAAAAATTATAGTAGTTGATCCTCTAGCTCTCTTTAGACTAAAGTTCAAGTTTGTTATTTTTCCTGTCTTATAAAGATTCGATAACAAAATTTCAATATGTCGGTACTCGATCTACATGTTTCACATAAGTATTAAAATGTACAAATTTTATATGTCCCTTTTGAACATGGAGTAGTAAATTAAAATAAGGATGAACAGTTGAACAACATGTGGTGCTGCTTCAAAATGTACTTTCAACCTATTCATTATTCTTTGCTTATTTTTCACTAAAAGGACATTATAATTTCTAATTACTTAACCTTATAATTACACCCCAATTCCCAACTTTAATAATGTTTAGGGGGAAAAATATGTTGTACAATTTATTTATGAATTTTGAATTTAATTTTAATTCAATCTTTTGCATTTCAAAATATTACACTTTTTACTCTTAGAATTGAATTTAAGTTTAATTTGATCTTAGAATTAGATGTTTTTAAAAATAGCAAATTTTACAAAATATTTACAACCTATAACAAATTCTATATCATTGATATGCTACAATGATAGAATAAATATTTTTACTATACCTTGTAAATATTTTGATTTATTTTACTATTTTTTAAAATGTTCAATTTAAAAATAATTTTAATGTGAATTAAGTGTGTCATGAATAAAAAAAATGAAACTATTTTTACAAATAGGAAAAGAAAAAGACTTAAATGTACTACAAATAATTTAGTAGATTTTGCTATATTTTATAAATAATTTTAATTTTGAGGTATTTTTAAAAATAACAAAATAAATTAAAATATTTACAAGTTATAGCAAAATTTTAGGTTCTATCACTAATAGTCCTATCACTATAGTATATCAATAACTATTAATTATAGAATCTGCTATAGATTGTAAATATTTTGTAAAATGGGTAGTTTTTGAAAATTTCTCTTTAATTTTTTTACTATATTTAAAAATAACCATTTTAAAATTTATTTTAATAATGATGGAAAATTAGTGAAACTAATTTAATTTAATGGAAAGTCAACCTCCTAATCATAAATCTTCGAGTATAAGAATCCAACAAAGAAACACATCACATTTATATATCCCAAAATTAAAAGTAATCACAAAACTCAGAAGTAAAAATGAAACTTTTTGAAATTATATTTTGACAAATTTTCTATAAAAAAAATACATTGAGATACTTATAATTTTAAAAGAAAGAAAAATAAAATGTCATATTAATTGGTTTAGGTTATATCTTTTTGCGTAGGAAGATTCTCATGAATAGCAAAAAAAAAAAAAAATTAAAAAAATAAATAACATTAAACTGTTTAACAAATATAACAAAATCTTAAATTTTATCTATAATGGACATTAATAAATACGGATTTCATCCAAATTTTGTTATAATTTGTAAAAAGCTTCAGTATTTTGATGTTTTTGAAAATGTTTAATAGAAATGGTGGTTATACCGTTTTATTTTATTATTTAGCACAATTTTTTTCAAGGAATTCCTTCAAACATTTAAAATTTTGGTATATAAACATATGTTTGTCTTTTAACTCTCGCATCAAGTCCATGTTGGATCGATTTAGTTACGGGTCTTCAATGATATTGGTCATCAAGCCACTTCTCTATTGAGATACTTTGAATTGACTTGTATAAAAGATTCATCCACCTTGTAACAAGTTAGTATAAGTAGTAACTAATTCAACTATTAAGCCCACGAGAAATAAGGTAGAATCTTTTATAGGGGAATTACCTACTCTACAATTTGAGAAGGTTGAATGTAGTTATTTATAAGTCACATACCTCTAGTTATATATGAAGGATAGTGTAAAAATTGTTTATGGGATTTGAGGTTGTAGGGTGTCAGTCTGAGTACAACTCGACTATTTTCTGATTGGTATATATTCATAGGTTCGATCAGTCGGTCCAAACCCTCAATGCTTTAACATTATTTCTTCTTTAGAGACTGTTACTCTCCCATGCCTTTTTCCAATATCCTTTGAATTTAGGACTGTCCATGAACTTATGAACTTTAAGTCTTGCTTTAGGAGAATCGATAACTTTTTGTTATATTACTAATTAAAGAATATAATCTAAAATATAACTAATTATCATATTTAATAGACAAGAAGGATAATAATATAATAATCACAGCTCGTGACTTTGTTTCCTTTTTATTGGCAAAGCCACCACTTCGGCCTTTGCTTATGGAAGCGAAATGATTACTCACAAAAGGTGAAAAGTTTTTGTTTCATTTTTAAAAGTATATTTTGTTTGAAAGTCTAAAATTTTTAAAATTAACTATAATTTAGCATAAAATGTTTTTTTTAAAAAAAAAAATACAAGATGTAAAAAATAATATAATCCACAAGAGATTTTTTTTTAATTGCTAATAAAAATGGTAATTAATTGAAAATTCACCAATTTAATAATTAATTAGGATAGTTTTAAGAAATTGCATCACAACCATGTGTTTTAGTATAAATTGAATTAGGTAACAATATAATCACAATCATGTGTGTTTTTATACGTATTTATAATATAATTTTTTTTATTTATGTTAAGAGTTTTTTTTACTAGTATAAATATTAATTTTTTTTACTAATATTAAATTATTGTTGTTATGAGTGATTTTGGAAAGGAAACAAAAAAGATATCGTTGATAAGGACAAAAACAAATTGGATAGAAACAATACATAGTTATAATGAACCAAGAGAGAAAAGTTGAATCTTTGGCTCGACCTTTTCGCCAAGGAAGTCTACTTGGACATTGGGTTTGAGTTGGCCATTGATCCAACATTCCTTTGTTCTCGTCTTCAGACTAAAACCAACAAGCCCAATTTTTTAATAGGCACGCCTTTAAACCTAAAAATCCTACGTCGGATTCGATTATCATATAACCTTACTCCAAACAAGAACGTGATAATACTTACGTTAACCTCCTCTATATTCTATAAATACATAATTATAACCTCTTCTATGTAATTAAACCTCTACTTTTACACTCCTTATATAACTTTCTCGTTTTTCCACTCTTTAACTTAAAAGTATCAGAGTATGTGACAAGCATCGATATCATATTAATTTACAAGTTTTCTTTTCTACATGTCACATGTTTTTCTTCTCTTCAAAACAAATTCACTATTGATAACATGCAAAGCGTAGACACGCTTCTCTATTCTTAACTTTGCCAACAACAATTGTAATGCTATTATTGTAACATAAGCATAAATGTTAAATTTGTAAATATTGTGCCATATTTTATTTGTTTTGAGAAATAATGGGTCAATTTGTCAAAAGTAAAACCATTCAAAACAAAAATACATTTCTCCCATTTAAATCTATTAATATTTGATTAAGGAGGCAAAAGACATAATTCCCAATTAGTGTAGTGATTTTTCAAAATAAAACTTTTTTCCCTATTTTTTTAAGCAATTGTTTTAATTAAGTAAAAGCATTAACCTTTTAGTTAAATTTCAATAAAATAAAATTAAGATACATTTTTTAAAATAACAAAATATTAAAACTATTTATAAAATTTTTTTACTATATTTTTATAAATAGTTTCATTTTTTTACTATTCACTGACAACTTCTCAAATTCTAAATTACCTTTTATTTAAACTTGATTTGATTTTTTAAAATATCACAAAAAAGTTATCGTACTATTTACTGTGCATTTAAGTTTTCTTATTATATTTTACATATAGTTTCATTTTTTTTACTATTTATAACAACTTTCCAAATTTTAAACTATTTTTTTTTTCAAAAAACATTTTTATTTTCTAAGATACCAACAACAAAAAAAGAGATTGAATGAAAAAGAGATTTATAGATACAAAATATTAAAAATTAAATAGTTATCAAATTCAAATCTTCCTAAAAAAAATATCGTGATTCAATTTGAAATAAAATAACTATACATATATACATGTCACTAGATATATTTTTAATAATAATAATTATTTAAAATATCATCTTAACTATTAGTTCCTCATGAATTTTAATTGCTTTTAACTTCGAGTGGTCCATTTAAAATGGTCGTTATTTCTCTTTTTGTAAATAGATGGTCCAATTTTGCAATTAAGTATAATTAAAAAACCTACGTCCACCTCTTAAATGCTATTTATGTCTTTCTTTAATACTTTTCTTTCAACTAACATTCTTTTAATTCCTCAACTTCATTAAACACTTTGAATGTGTATATGTGTACCTATATCCTATTGATTCACAAATAAAATTTATTATACAGTTTGAAATGATTTTTTTTTCTTTTATAAATGTATTCACTCAATCATATTTAATGTAATGTTTTAAAAATAAAATTTAGGAAAAGGAAAACCCAATTTAAAGATATCTACATTCAAAATAATAATAATAATAATAATAATAATAAAAGAATTAAAGCTATCTCCAACCCATGAAGCGAAGTCCTTTGACTTCAAGATCCCCATCATGTTCCCAATTTTTGTTTATTAACATTTTCTTAAATCATAGTTTATGGAACAAGCAAATATCCCTTTAATTCAACTCTAGTAATAAAGTTTTTATTTCTTTATTTTTTAAATATGCCAAATCGCTAAAATTACTCCTAAAGTTATGTGAAAAATAAATATTTTTTTACTTTAAAGTTTAGATATGATTTCTATTTAATCTCTATGTTTTTAAGGTTACAAATAAGGGTATTAAAAAGTTTGATAATTGATAAGTTGGGTTGGGTTGTAATTTAGAAAAAAAAATATTTGAGTTATAGAATTTAGTAACCCAGTTTTATTGTTTATTATTATGAAATGAATTTGAATTTAGAGTTCGGGTGTGTTTGGATTATATTTTAAAGTGTTTAAATTTGAAATTTTAAATAAAAGTTTAGGTGTTTGGTAACTTTTCAAAATGCATTTTAGAAAATTAAATTGAAAAATAATTTATTTTAAATAAACTCTTAACAAATTTTTGAGAAAATAAAACAAAATTATGTATACAAACAGTTATAAAAAGATCTAACGAAACACATGTTTAAATTTTAATTACATTTTAAAGAAATCATTTAAAAGAAAATGTATTCTTGAAAACATTCTTTTTACATAGATAATCCAAACTCTAAGGTTTATTTTAAATGGATCTGAATGTAGACTTGGTTTTTCATAAACTTAGAGGTTTCATATATTTGGGGGCATATACTTGTTCTTTGTTTTATTATAAATCTTTTAAAAATTGGCCTAACATATTTAGGTCATTTACGTAAATATAAGTTCATGGTAAAATTTATTAAAAAAAAAAGCAAATTGTTGTCTTCTTAAAAAAAGCATATTTAGACTGACCACATTGAACAGATAGGTTTCAATTTCTGAAGACAAGAATCTTGGGTTAGTCCATAATTTATCACTAATTCGGTCAAATCCAGCTTATGTTCAGAGTTACAAATTTAGTTCTTAAATTTTAATTTTAACCTCAATTTAGTCTCTTTATCAAAATGCTACAATTTTATCTTTAAGTTTTGTTTCAATTTAGTTCCTAAATTTTAAAATTTTATATTATTATCCTTAATTTTTTTTGTTAAATATTTATTTGTTTAGGTCAACTATTAAACATTGATGTCAATGTTTATTAAGAATCATGAAGTAAATTTTTTAAATTTAATTTTAAAATTGACAAAAAAAATGAAATTTAGTGATTTTAAATTTATTAACACACATCAACAATTTCAGTAAAAATTTAAGCGTAAAAGT
Organism: Cucumis variabilis; assembly: GCA_037974545.1. Lineage (NCBI taxonomy): Eukaryota > Viridiplantae > Streptophyta > Magnoliopsida > Cucurbitales > Cucurbitaceae > Cucumis > Cucumis variabilis. The sequence continues at coordinate 3,726,535 of JBBPDI010000020.1, read as the reverse complement.
AAAAATTCTAAAATTTAAAGATTAAATTAAATTGAAACAAAACTCAAATATCAATGATAAAATACTAAAATTGTAAGATTTTAAAACTAAAGACTAAATTGAAATCAAAACTTAAAACTCGAAAAATATATAAGATTTTGAAATCTAAAAATTAAATAAAAACTAGATTTAAAAACTCAGTAACGAGAAAGATTTTTTTTTCCTAAATTAAGATTACAGTAGCAGTTAAAATTGGATTATTAATCCCACAGTAATAACAGTAATTAGAACTACAATGGTTAAAATTTCCAGTGAAAAACAAATACAAAATTACAACTTAACTGAAATTTGCAATCTCATTTATTTGTTAATTAGTTTTTAAATTATCTAAAAAAGTATAAAAATCTGTTATTTGTTATTTGTTAATATAGTTTTAATTTGTTTCTGAAATAAAAATCTGATTCCAATTATCCCTAATTTTTTAGAAAAGGGAAATTATCCATGTCTTAAAAAAATAATTATTATCATTCCATATATGAATATATAATATACACACATCCATCCAAAAGTACATACGTAAAATTAATATAATAAAACTAATTTCATCAATATTATTGGTATTCTATTTTTTAAAAATAAAAATCTTTGATTATATTTTAGCATTTTCCGTATAAAATCTGAAAATATATTTACAAAGATATATGAAAATAAGAAAGAAAATAGGTGGCGGATTGTGATTGGAGGATAAGAAAAAATATTTTAGTTTGAATTTGAAATTCAAAGATGGGAGTCCCTCAATGATTCAAGAATTTGGACAGAAGACAACAAAATAAGACAATTTTTTTCCCATTTTTGACCCCACAATTTATTTATTATTTCATTTTTTTTTCACCAAAACCCAATAACAAAATAAAATAAATAAAATAAAATAAAATAAAAACTAATAAAACCAGAATTGGATCTATAAAAATTAATATTTTTTAATTTGTGAATTTATTTATTCTCCCAGATTTCTCTCCCTTTCCCTCTCTGTCTCTTTCTTCTTCTTCTTCTTCATCATCTTCTTCCTGCCCTGATCCGTACTCAAATCAAGCTCAGTCCTTTCTCTGAATCCGCCATTGTTGATTCTTCTATCA
>JBBPDI010000020.1:3404829-3418107 GCA_037974545.1 Cucumis variabilis | reverse complement strand
CTCTAGAAATAGAGTGGCATTTGCAGTGTATGGCAGCTACTTTAAATTTGCCCACAGAATTGTCTTGGATGTATTATCATTACCGCTTCATCAACACCATCCACTTTTTTCTTTCTTTCTTCCTTTTCTTTTATAATAATTATTTTAAAAACATACAATTTTTTAATGTAATTTTTTTAAAATAATAGATTTTACGTGATATTTACAACCTATAGCAAATTCTACTAACCTATAACAAATTCTACCACAAATAGTAGTGATTGATATGCTATAGGAATAAAAAATCATCAGTCATAAAATTTAAAATTTTGTTATAGCTTGTAAATATTTTAATTTACTTTGTTATTGTTAAAAATTCTCCTCTTTTAAACTAGTAAAATAAATTTAAATATTTATAAGTTATAGCAAAATTTTGAATTTTTTAAATTATAGCCACTATCAATAATGACAGTGATAAAGTATATTTGTGGCTATCAATTTATATTATCGATAGAATCTGAAATTTTTATTATATGTTGTAAATATTTTGTCAAATTTACTATTTTTTATAATTTCTCTATTTTAGATAATAAAAAAATAACATTTTCGAATATAGTAAAGTAAATTTAAATATCTACAAGATATTACACAATTTTAAATTCAATCAGTGATAGAAATGAATAAACTTCTTATCACTGTCTATTGATAAAAGTATATATTTGTATATTAACCTCTATTATTGATATAACTGAAATTTTGCTATATTTTGAAAATATTTTGTCAAATTTGTTATTTTTTACAATTTATCTAAAAAAATGTTAGAAAATATTTTAAATATTAGAAAAATTATCAAAAATAAATCATTTGACAAAATATTTATCCACTTAATTAATTTTATTTTTGGAGTGGTTTTTGTTCCATGAAACATAAATAATTTATCAATTTTTTTATTTAAAAAAAACTCATAAATATTAGATAATAAATCAAAATATTTATAAAATATACTAAATTTCATAATCTATAATAAAATTAGAGAGCTTTGGGTAAGAGTTATTTAAGATTGTAATAACCACTTCTTCTACCGTAAATACTACTGTAAAGTTTTAGTTAAATACAATAAACGTTATTTCAAAACTATTTATTTGCTATGATCTTACAAATTTTCTATATTTTACATTCATCGTGTTTTATTCTATTTTACTGTGTTTATTGTTTTTTTCTCGAACTAAAATAATTTACACATTTTAAATACATATTATTATAACCAAAACTAAAATAAATTGTAATAACTCATGAGCATTATAAACTAACTAATTGCACCAAAGCACGTGATAAATATATTAGTGTCTATCAATACATTTATTCAGTTGAAAAATCAAATATTATTTTTCTTTTCCTTTTCTTTTTCAACAAACTTACTCATTTGAACACGAAAAAATAAATAGATTTTAAAAAAGAAAAATTGCATCATATGACAAACTTTTTTTTTTAAAATCAGTCATAGCATATCTTTTTTTGCATATTGCAAATATGACAAGTAAGTAGTTATATTAGAAGGTTATCGAGAACTATTAGACGACTATCTGCTTTTAAAATTGCTACTTTTGAAATTTATAAAATGTAGTGATATTGACTTTATTATCATAATTTTTGTTGCTATTTTTGCAAACGCCTCTTTTAAAAATTTGTTAAAATCTTACATGCATTTTTAGAAATGTAATTATAAAATAAAAAAATAAAAATTATTTTCAAATATAGCAAAATAAACTAGATATTTACAAAATATAATATAACAAATGTTTAGATATATCACTAACAAGCAACAACAACTTTTGAAATTTTACTATTTTTACAAATATTTTAAATGTTTGTTACCCTTTTACTTCTAATACTCCAAAAAAACATTTAAAAGAGAAGGGAGCACAAGAAATTAATGGTGAAATTTTGAGAAAACGACGTGTTTTTTAAATAATTGAAAAGACGTCGAAATAAAGTAATCTTTTGTTTTAACCATGGGTTTAATTGTGTTAATTTTTGCTTTGTACGTATAAAATGCAATTGTGTTTATTGCTTTGTACGTGTTTTTTAAATGTTATATTTTGTAAATGTCTAATAGTTTTTCTATTTACACTAATTTTTCTACCATTAAGTTATCATATAATTATAAGAAAATTTTCAAATTTTACAAATGAAACGTTAACTCTGAAAGATTTTTCTCTTTCTTAATTTATTTTTTAGTGTTTGGTTAGTTTAATATGATTAACTTGAGATTAAATTTGTAAAGTAATATTGAAATTTTGAAATTTAAAATAAATAATTAATTGTTTTGTTTTTTTTTCTCAAACCATAGTCACGTATACATTTCTCTTTTTGAGTTTATTTTTCTTCGTGTGCGTTTTTATTTTCTTTTAAAATATATTGTATTTGCACTTTTGGTAATCTGCGGTAGAGAATTTGGGTAGGACGAAATATCCATTTTAGTAAGGTCCGTAATTGTGTGATTGTCCATTTTTCCCTTCTCCAATTTCGCTCCTATACCAAGCGTTTGATGAGCCGTAACGTGATAAATCTGTATTAAAACGTGATGCAAAACATATGTTTCGGTTGAACCTTTTAAATCCGATTTGTAATACAAAATTTGTTCTCAAAGTTTCAATCTTACTCTATTATTTATTATTTTTACAATTTATTAGGTTATTTTCATTTATTTTTTTAATTATCCACGTTTTTCAACACTTTTTTACTTATTTAATTATACCTCAACCCTCCAAACAAATTTCTATATACATGATTGTTAAGTTGTGTGTGAGAGATTTTCTTCTCTTTCACTGAATTTGAGAGCCATTAATAGTTTCTTAATTACTTACATGCCTATTGAGGAAATTGTTTATTATTAAGAATATTGTTTAGTAAAAGTTATTAGTTGGAGTAATTTTATTTTGAGGGGATTATTATTCACACAAATGTAGTTATTAATTAAGAATTTCAAAGACAATGATTTATATAAATCTTTTAGGCTATCACATTGTAACATTTATGATTTATTTGGAAAACTTTCTTATCTAACTAAAATATATTTTTTAAAAACTTTATATATATACATGTTTGTTTTACAAAAAGAACACTAATTTGGGGACTTTAATTTCCATATTTTATTTGTTACACTAAAATAATATAAAATTGTTGCTTGAAAAATAATTTTGCACCAAATTTCATTACTTCGAAAATAATTTGAAAAAGTTAGAAGACGATAAAGATTTTTTATTATTATTAAAAAGTACATTTTACCATCCAAAATTACATAGCTACGCATTATTAACGTTGTTAATGTGATTATCCATCAATTATTGTAGTAAAAATAAAAACCTCGAAATATATCGAATTATAAGTCATTAACTTTTAATTTTATAATATAAAAATTACATTATACATCTTTACATTTTCAATTACAAGTAATATGTTCTTAATTTATTCAATAGCTTCAAAGATTTTCAAATCTACCGCACATATAATTTCAAATTTACAATTTCATCAGGCATAAACTCTTAATTTTTATATAATAATTTTTTAAAAAATGATAAGATATAAGACATTTGACAAATATATTTATATCCAATGTAATAAATTTTATTTTTTTAGTAATTTTGTTCAAATAGTTTATCAATTTTTTTTCTTATTTATAATCATGATTTAATTAATTTTTTTAAAATTAAATTCTTAACTACCCATTAATATAGAATTGAAAGCTCAATTTCCTAAAAATTAATGAATTTAAACCAAAATATTAAAAAATTTCCTTTTTGACGAAATATCAACTATGTAAATTTTGTATTTTAGTGATTTTATTTTTTATATTATAAATAGAATTTTTTAAAAAATAGTAGATTTTACAAAATATTTACAACCTATTCTATCAATATCAATTATAGAAGAATATTAGTGAAAAAATTTAAAACTGCTAAGGTTAATCTTTTTATTTTAAATTTATTTTTAATATTTATACTTAACTAAAAGAAACATTGGAAATTTCTAAAACACTGTCCCACGTATCAACGAGTTCCGTTAATGAGGAACGGCGGTTAAGCGACGTCTATCAACCGTTAACTAGTAATTATGTGGTCCACTCAGTCCCTATCAAATCGAGTTGCCACGTCACAATGTATTAATTAACTTATTGTGACTAAAGGGCTCCTCAACAACGCCCTCTCCCTTTCTTTTCTTTTACAATTTTATAATTTCACTTTTCGGAACTGCCTATTTGTCGTTTTGTGTGACTCAGCTTTCCTCATTCTCGATCCCGAACGTCTGGTATCGACACGTGTCCGTCAGATTTGTGGATCCCCACGAAATCGGACGGCTACGAGCGCGAGATTCTTTTACCACTGGACCGGTCTTCTTCGGCCGGTTGATTTATTCACCGCGTGCTTTTTATTATTATTATTATTTTTTTTTATGGTATTGTGTACTGAAAAAGGTACGTTCGAGTAGGGCCCAGCACTCGTAAGGTACACACGTGTCAAATTCAAGTGGGGCCGTGGAGTTGAAGGAGTGAAATTTTGCCTGCCAAAGAGGGAGCGGTGAAGATAAACAGTAGGTTATATGAAGTACTAATTCTGTATTTACTCCTCCCATTTTAGTGCTTTTTTTTTTCTTTTTACTAATTTTAGTTTTGTTTATGAACTTTTTCCCTAAAAGATATTTATAAACTTTCTAAAGTTTTAAAAATGTCAATTTTAATAAATAGTATCAAAAAAGAAAATTTTAAAAAATGACAAATTTTATAAATCTATATAGATTTTATCTGATAGTTATTGATATGCTATAATAAAAGAAGACTACCATTGATAAAATATAAAATTTTGGTATAGTTTGTAAATATTTTAATTTATTTTTTCTATTTTTAAAATTGTCCCTATCAAAAACTTTAAAAAATATATTTGGATTATTGAAAAGTTTTGTAAATGCTAGTGAACTTAAAAAGATGTTAAAAATACTTCTATTGATCTAAATTTTACACTGGTTTTTTCACCAACTAAAATAAAAAAGAAATTGTAGTTATAAATTTATTTGAATATTAACATACAGTGACTGATCATCAACCAATCTCGATAATTATTATTACAGTTAACATACAGTTGACTGTCAAGTAAAAAATTTATTCAATTATTAATACAAAGTAATAGTTTAATAGATTTATCAGTTTAATTTTTTTAAAAAAATTGACTAGTTAAATTTTTAGTGTGTTTTAAGTATAATTTTCTTGGGTAGTTTTAGTGAGATTTTGTAGAATTTTATGTTTTAACCAAATTTTAAAATATTGTTGATGAATATATAGAAGTCTTAATTTTACATAAATTTCAATTTCAATCCATATTTATGGAAAAAATTGTAAAAATAAATTTAAATTAATAAATCAATCTTCTATTATTTTTAAATAAGTAAATATATTTATTATTTATATTAGTTATTTTTATGTTTTTTATGTGGATTTTTTGCGATATAATAAAAATATCAATTCACTTCTTCTATCGATATCAAATCTATGAAAATGTGAAAGTGTTGATAGAAATTTAAACTTTGCTTTTAATTTAAAATTTTAGTTTTTATTTTGTGTGCTCACAAATTTGGTTTAAAAAGTGATTAATGAGTTTTCTTCTTCATCTAAATTTTAAGGGTATTTATGAAACTTTTGAATAGTTTATGAGTATTTTTTAAACAAAAGTTTAACCGTTTTCATCCAAACTATCGTAAAATATATTTTAAAACAAATTTCAAAAGTTCAAGGACAATTTTGAAACTTTTGAAAGTTTAGAGGTATTTTTGCACAAATCACAAAATTAAGGTTGATTTTTTCTAATCTAACCATTTATTTATATACTATCAATAAATTTTGGAAATTTTTATTTTAAATGGTAATATTTTGCTACTATTTGGACAAACTACTATTTTTGTTGCAATCCATCGTAGATAGTCTATAATATTTTGCTATATTTGGAAACAATCCAAAATTTAAATATGTAATATGTTTAAATTAACAAAAAATAAATAATTTTAAATGGTAAAACTTTTAATAATATTTATAAAATATAGCAAAATTTCAGAACCTATCTATAATAGATATTGATGAATATCGATAGAAGTTTATCAATATCGATCAAATATTATTATTGATAGAATGAAAAATTCTATCAATAATAGTCTTCGATCACCATAGCATATCAATGACTATGAGTGATAAAATTTGTTATAAATTGTAATTATTTTGTAAATTTTGCTATTTTTGAAAATTCTCCAATGTAGTTATATTTTGTAATTATTTTGTTTACTATTTGAAAAACCATTAACAATAAAAAATATATTTTCCAAAAAATAACTATTATTTAAGAACAATTTAAAACAAATTTTAAAATAGTTTATAAACCAATTTTGGATGATCAATAAGTACTTAACCTTTTCATAATTAAATGGAGAATTTTCAAAAGGAGCAAATTTTACAAAATATTTATAATTTATAGCAAATTCTATCGTTGATAGTCATTAATATGTTATGGTGATAGAATATTATCATCGATAGAATTCAAAATTTTGCTAGAGCTTATAAATATTTTAATTTATTTTATTACTTTTAAAAATGCCTCTAATTAAATATATGAAAATTTAAATATAAAACACACATTTACACACAAATAAAATGATTTCTTAGGTTTAGGTTTAACAATTAAAGAGCTCTCTACTTCTTGTAATTGATACTTTGAAAAGTCAACATAAACTCGGATCAATTAGCATTTGCATGTTCTCAAAGACAAGAAATCTCATGTTCAAATCTTCCATTTCAAATTATATTTAATAAGACATTTAAAAAAATGTCGCTTCAAGGGAGAAGAAAAATTCAAAATAAAATTCCTAGACATTAAGCCAATCAACCACTCAAAATATAGATTGAAGATAATAAATTGTTAATGATTTAAACCTTTTAGTGAGAAAAATGTGTCAAATAATTAAGGATGAGATATAGATGAATGGAACTTCCTTCAAATTAGAAAAGAAAGAATCTGCATCATAAATGTAGAAGAGAAATTTTTAAAAGTAGTAAATTTTACATAAAATTTACAATTCATAACAAATTTTATCATTGATAGTCATTGATATGCTATAATGATAAAATACTATTATTGATAGAATTCAAAATTTTACTGTAATTTATAAATATTTTAATTTATTTTGCTATTTTTAAAAATGCTTCAACCTAGAACGTACCACAAAAAAAAACATTTTTATGAAATTTTGGTTCAACAAATTCACCACCTCCAAATAGCCAATCAAATTCCACAACGTACAACATGGGCTAGTCAACATTGAAAAAGCAAGGAAACATCTTCACTATTAGGCAAATTCTTCCATATGGTTTATAAGCATCCAAACCAAAATTTCCAACCTTAGGAAAAATGTTATGAAGCATCTTTTATATATATATATATATATATATATATATATATATATCTACACAAAATATGTATCTACAAATATTAAAAGTGAGCATGATAGACCGAAAAATCGAGCCGACTGACCAAATAAAAGCTAGTCGATCGATGGAAGAACGAGAGGAATCGATCTATGTCAGTTTGAAAAAAATCAAAATTAAGAAATTTTAAAAAATATTTCAGTGTTAAACTAACTGACCAATCGATCGTTAAGAGGTCAGTTTGAACATTTACTAAATCAATCATAATCAGTTCGATAACGGTTTGATCAAAAAAATCGACTTTGATCGACAAATGATCATTCCTATCCATATTAAATATGCGTGTTATTATAATAATTTTATAAAACCAATTTTGTTACAAATACTTTATTTATTTATTTATTTATTTTGAAACCATATAAACTACATTAAAAATGAAGGAAAAAGAAAGGTAATTTTAAGGCTTTCATCTTTTCAATGTAGCATCTTCAACCATATAGAATCAAACTAACAACATTAATAAATACATAAAATCACATTTTCAATGTTATAATTATTATAATATTTCCACGTGGATGTAACTTTCTTGAAAGTTGCTAAATTACAATGATAATTCATATACTAAATTCATAATTTAATAATCGAAAAACAGAGTTATGCTCATAATAATAACCAATAATGACAACCATCATCATGAACAATAGGCTTTAAATAAAAATATCGAATAAGTTCAATTACCTTCTACTCCAATACTTTGAATTTTCTTTTGATTTTAAACCTATATATTTTTAATTGCTCAATTTTAATTCATTTTTATATAAATTTAATCACCCTTGCTAGCTTATTGTTGATTATATATATTTTTTATGTGAAAATTATTGTAGTTATTTGATTGATTCAAAATTAATATTGAATAGGCTAAATTTAAGGTTTATTAAAATACAAAACGATTAAAAGTAGGTTTAAATATTATTTTTTTATATTTGTATTTCTTGTTTTTGTTTTTTAAAACAATTGCAAAAATGATAGGATAATATCATAAGAAGATAGTGAGTGACAAAGAAAACATTAATGAGAATCACATAATGAACAAGGAAATTGTGACAATATCTTACATAATAGAAAAAGATAGAATCCATCTCACTAGCCAAATATTTCACTTCTTCAATTAAAAAGAAACCTTGAAAAGATTCGAAGATTTGCCATTGATAAGACAAATAACTTCACGAGACATTCTACCTTAATTAAGAGACAATTCATTATCTAATCCATCACGAATAGCCATAACTTCAAGGATTTTACTGTAAAAATAAATTTGAAATTAGTAACTCGGGCGCACGACCTAAGTGGTCTCTTATAACCCATCCTAGTTCGCCAACTTGTTTGGTATGACTCCAAGAAAAACATAAGGGTATTAGACTTCCATCTAGTCAGTTCGTTTAGTTATTTTTAATCTTAGTTTATTATGGTATTGTGATTTCGAAATGTTCATTTTCGTCGTTTTATTTTAGTCTTTAAACTTCTAAATAAAACCGAACAAATAACTACTATTAAAAAAGTAAGAACTAAAGGGAGTATTTAAATCGAACATAGTGACTATAATAATATATATATATATATATATCTCGAACTGTAAAATAAAAGAAAAGAAAAGAAAAAAAAAAGGAAGCCTAATTGTTTGTTTCGATGAGAAAGGGAAAAAGGATCCAACGCTATTCCACTATGGAGAAGAACAAGTCAGGCAGTGATCACATTTCACGCCACAAGTACCCAAAAATTCCCATCATATTACTAAATTTAAACTTAAGACTTAACCAAGGAATATTATTACACATTATAATATCACAATTACAACAAATATTTTAATTCAATTTTTATTGATTTTTGTGTGACCTCAAAAAGCTCTCTCCTTTTTCATTGCTTCGTTTTCTTTTTCTATATATTTAAAATTATACGTTCGTGCGGTAACGTATAAATAATTTCAACTATTATTTTTACTTATACACACACTCTATCTCTCTTAATTGTTTGTCAAATTTAGCTTTTCCTTATCAATTCTGTTGAATCAATAATAATAAAAAAAGAAATGTCTTGTACATTTTCTTTTTCAAACAATACTTGGTGCTCGGGTGATTGATCAGGGGTGTAAGAATCTAAATCGGATTGAAGGATAGACTTGATTTAGTATAGTTTGATTTGGTTCTAGTTTGTTTGAGTCAACTTATGATTTGAAATTGGAATTTAATTTGATTGACTTGGTTTTCTTCATTGTCAATCTCATTCACATCCATCGAAAAAAAGCCCTCTTGAGTTTTTTGATTTTGCGAATGGGTTTTCGAAGAATTCAAAGATTTGTATTGAAAACAAGAACGAGTTTCTTAGTTTGGATGGTTTAATAAGAAGCGAGAGTGAGATGATATTTTATTATTTGACGTGGCATTTGTTTGGTTTGTGGGTTGCATTTGAATGAGACCTTTTAGAGTAGTCACATTATATATCAATTAATAATGAAATTACAAATAATTAAATTTGAGACTAATTAAAAATTGTCATTGGTTTTGAATTGAAATTGAAGATGAGAATTGATTGGTCTGATCAAGTAATTTGTTTCTCGTTTTTTACCGATTAATAAATTTTCCTCCAATTATGGTAACATCTAAGCTACAGCCCAATTAAGCCCAAAGAAATAGGCTTAACTTTGGCCCAAAGGTCAATTAAGCCCTAAATTCAATTAGATGATTCCAAGAGTCATGTCCATGGACTAAGCAAACCCAAGCCAATAAAGTCGAGAACTTAAATAGAATACTCAACCCTCATTTGATGTGTTTATAAATTTTAGAACTAAGAGAGCCTAGAGATAATTATCTCAACAAACACAAGACTCCCTAACTCATAAGGAAAAATAACACTTGAAGACTTAAGTTATTTGAAGATACAAATATTTTTTCAAGATTTCAACTTAAGAACATCCACATACTCCATTTTCATATATCAAACATGCACATTCAAATAAAAGAGAAGAAGATGATCAAGTACTAGAAATTGAACAACATCTACATAAATTAGCATAAACACAAGTCTAAACTTCACGAAACACATTTTTTCTGTAAATTTTGTGCAAACTACTCTGAAGACTTTTAATCTTGTCTGAAAATGATTGAAATTAGGCAGAGAGCAGGCAATAGCTGCAAGTTGCAGAGTGTGTTGGTAAGGCCACAAGAAGAGACAATTGGCAATTTGGTGTGTCAACAGACAACAAGAGGAAGGTAAAAGTAATTGCGAGAGAAAGAGATGAATAGAGAAGGGGGAGATAGAAGAGCGATTGTGAGAGAGAAAGATATGATTAATTGGGTTCAGGCAACTTCTGTGAAAAGAGTATAGCCCAACCCAACTCGATCAAGCATGAGATGGGTCGAGTCGGATTTCGTTTGTACATAACTAAGCAAGTAAGGTCAATTTGTTCTTGTGGTTTCTTTTTTTATACATAACCTAATATCCCACTCGATCTAACCCACTTACATACTTATTTGCTCCAACATAATCTTTATTTTAATAAGATTGTTTTTTTCCATTTGACAAACTCTCTTTTATAAATGTCTTTTCTTCTAATATGATTGGAGAGAAGATACTATAAGAAAATGGTGTGTACGTGTAGGTTGCACCAAGTGTTACTTGCTAGCTTAATGTTTTAAGTCGACTTTGTAGTTTTGTTAATTAGTCTATTGTATTTTTTTAATATTTGAATTTCATGTATATAGCTTTATTAAATATTTTTAAACACATACCTTGTGTTAACAAGATGCTCATGCTAACAAAAGATAATAATGAAAAAAAGTATCATTCCGATTTTATATTAAATTGAAATTTAAAAAATGCATGAAACACTTAAACTTTTGTAGGTTATAAATAGATGTAAACAATACTATTAAAGTTTTTCGTCCATACGTGAAGTAAGGTTAACAATTCTAGCAAGTGCTCCAAACAGTTCATTACGACCACATGATTCTATAACTTCATTGACAAAAGTAAAAATAGTTATTTTTAAATATAACAAATTAAATCAAAACATCTATTATGATCATGATAGATTAAGATATATTAAAATATTTTGTTATGTTTGTAAATATTTATTTTAGAAGTTCCATGGATTAAAATAATTTTTTAAAATAAAATTATATATTTTTTCAAGCCCATAAAATTGTTAAGTTAACCGAATATACTTCCGACCCGCGCAAACATAACGTAACTGGAGCTCGTTGTTGATCTGGTTTAAACATCTCTCGATGGCAACTTCCGAATCAATACCAAATGATCAGCTGATTCCCTTGCCGGAATCTGAATCGTTTCCGGAATCTGAATCCCAGCTCTCATCTCTCATTTTCGGTACGTTTCTTCGCTTCTCTATCCCTTTCTCTCTAATACACACATTCAAAAGGCACGCAAAGGCGCTAACTACTGCGCTTTCTCGCAATGAAATCTGCCTGCCTGCCTGACATTGTATAGCGAGGTTGTTAGTTAGATTTTGTCGCACATACTGTGAAAAATCGGCTTTGTTAATCGTTTTCTACTTATGCTTATATGCTTATAGACGTAAGAAATGCTATAACATCAAACTCTAGGTAGCTGTTGATATTTCGTCTCGATTGCATTCTTTAATGTTCAGCGTAGGTTCGATTAGAAAAACCGATTAGGTTAAGCTTCTTCGCTTCTGAATCTATGAATTCGTGTAGGACGAAAGCCAAAATTGATAGAGGTTTGTTTTAGACAAATTTTTGAACAAATCGGCATTGTTAATTAGCCGCAGTTCTTAAAACGAGGAATTTGTATTCTTAAACTTAAGACTCTGATTTCTCCAAATTGTGGTAATTTGTTCTTAACGACACTTGAATCTCAATATTCACGTTTTATGATTCTACCTTCATTTATATGTGTAAATATGTAATCCATCTTTTATTTGGTTGTCTTGCTTCACTTATCCGTTATTTTTAAGTTGTGTAATTCTAGAAGGAATTTTATTAACTGTCTTGCGAGATGGTTGTACTAGGAGAAAGATTGTTTCTCTGCTAATTTATAGGCCTATAAATTGTAGCCGAACACCTATGAAAACTTCAGAGCCTTGAAACAAGCAATATCAGCATTCAAACCTAGACGTGCTTGCTTCTATCACAAAATCATTTTTTCGTTTTTCGTTTCCTTCTTAGCGAGTTGGTGTTTATCACGCCCTGGTCTTTTTGGATCGGTCTGTGCCATTCAATTAGATAACGTTGGGCTTTATATTTTTACATGCGCACAGAAATATCACAACAGGCTCAAGGGGCTATGGAGAATATGCTTAGAATGATCAGGTTTGTTAATTATGAACCGTAACTCGATTTTTTTAAAAAATATAATTTTTTAATTTAAATTTGCGGGAAATGTTGTTAAGTGATAAGGTGCTAGCGGGGAGAGTGAAATTTACTACTTTCGCTTGCGAACTTAATGCTTGATGAAATTGATTTGAAAAGCATGAACTCTTCAAAATAATTCATGGAGTTGAAGAAATGCAAATTGTAAGATGACACGAGGATTGCTTCTATGCCTAAATTTCTAGTATTTTGTTCTCAATAAAAAGAAATTGTTCCAGCGAAAGGTGACTATTTTACATGCATGCGGAGCCAATTTAAAGATATGTTCATAAATTACTTATTTTATCTATTTTTTTTTTCTCTTCTTCACAATAGAGGGGATTATCCCAGTCGGCAAATATATATATATATATATATATATATATACATACACTCTCATAAATTATCTGTTCTTTGTTACCACCAATACCATCTATATTCTCATTCCTCATC
>JBBPDI010000020.1:3259178-3269693 GCA_037974545.1 Cucumis variabilis | reverse complement strand
ATGGTTTGCTTTACAGATCGCCAAGATATAGCAGTTCCTCCACATGTAAACAGATAACCTGTTTGAGATCTTGCTTTATGTGGGTCAGATAAATATCCAGCATCTGCATAACCAACTAGATCAAAGTTTGATTTGTTTGAATAAAACAAACTCATAGTAATTGTCCCTCGAAGATAACGAAGTATTTGCTTAACTTCATTCCAATGTCTTTTTGTTGGAGAATAACTATATCTTGCTAATAAATTTATGAAAAATGCTATATATGGTCTCGTGTTATTAGAAAGATACATTAATGCACCTATTGCACTACTTCAGAACTAAGTAATTCTTCATTCTCTTTTCGAGATCGAAAGATATCCTTTTTCACATCTATTGATCGAACCACCATTGAAATGTTCATTGGGTGTGCTTTATCCATATAGAATCTTTTTAAAATCTTTTCTGTATATGTCGATTAATGAATAACAATTCCATCAACTAAATGTTCAATTTGCAAGCCAAGGAAAATTTTTGTTTTGTCAAGATCTTTCATCTCAAATTCCTTTTTGAGATATTCTATTGACTTTGAAAGCTTTTCAAGAGTTCTAATTATATTTAAATCATGAACACATACCTCTATAATAGCAAATCCTTATTATGATTTCTTAATAAAAACACATGGAAAAATTAGATTATTTTGATAACCTTCTTTCAATAAATATTCACTTAAGCGATTGTACCACATTCATCCTGATTGTTTCAATCCATATAATGATCTTTGTAATTTGATTGAATATAATTCCCTAGAGTTTGAATTATATGATTTAGGGATCTTAAATCCTTTAGGGATTTTCATATAGATTTAATTTTCCAAAGATCCATACAGATATGCTGTAACTACATCCATAAGATGTATATCAAACTTTTCACATACAGTCAGACTAATTAAATATCTTAACGTAATAACATCTACTATAAGAGAATATGTTCCCTCATAATCAATGCCCGATCTTTGAGAAAATTCTTGTACAACAAGTCGTGCTTTATATCTAGTGACCTCATTATTTTCTACTTGAATGGCTTATTTCCACTTGGGCCAATCCTTTCTATTACAACATTCTTCAACAGATTTAGGTTCAGAATCCTCATTTTCATGAATGTTATTATTTGCAACAGTATACGCAAAAATGTTTTCCACAACAACATCAATTCTATTCCATTTTTTTTGTCATGGTATAATTTATCGAGATCTCATCGTTATCTACTTGAGTCTCTTCAACACTTTTACCATTAGTTATGTCTAGGACTTCTTCTTGAATGTTTCTATTGTCAATTAAGTCATTTCGACTATTGATCATTTTTATTTTTTGAGAATTTTTATCCTTTGAATCTATTGGTCCACCACCACTAGAAGAAATTTAGCCTTTAATGTCAATTTAAAACCGACATTAATGACCTTTAGTGTCGGTTGGCAACTGAAATCTACGCTAGCATTATTAAAGGCCTTTAATGTTGTTTCTGCTTTTATGTCGGTTTAAAAACAACATTAAAGGCCTCATTAATTTTGGTTAAACGATATTAAAGGCCTTTAATGTGATTTTTAAACCCACATTTTTTATAGTCTTATCGAAGGTCTTTAGTGTCGATTGGCCTTTGATGTCGTTTGAAAGCTGACATTAAAGTCTTAATTTTGGATCTTTTTTTATAAATTTATTTTTATTTAGTTGTTGCATTATTGTCCATTTTTTATAAACCGACATTTAGTATGTGTAGATAAATATTTTTTTCTCATACCAACACATCAATAAATTAATATTATTTTAGAAACTACAATATTTTTTATTTACATTTGTATACACAATGTAACACCCCAAATTTTTTTAAGGTATTTAATCTTAATCAAATTGTGTTATTTATCAAAGTCTTTAAATTTTGGGTGCTAAGATACTTTAGTTTTATGTAGAAGATGAGGGAACTGTTGGAAAAGAAAAGAAATAGGTATTTAATAAATAAAGTAATAATAATAATAGTTATGTTAATTTTTATTATTATTATTATTAAAAAAAAAGAAAACTCTTCTCCTTCCTTCTTCACACGCACGCCCCCTTTTCTTCTTCTTCTTCCTCTCACCCTAGCCGGCCGCCTCCCTCATCTTTCTTTTTCTTTTCCCTTTCCGTTCTAATCTGCAGCCAGCCATCGATCGTCTCGGTCTCCCATTCAAGCTGAATGTCATCGTCGTTGGTTGGTGCCGCCAGCATCACGTCCCCTCTCACCTTGCCGTTCGACCATGTCTCTTCTTTGTTCGTGCACTAGGAGCCTCGTTTTGTACCGCTGTGACGTTTGCTAACTGTTTTACACCCCTACGACTCTTTATCGCTCTCCATCTGTGCATCGTGAATCTTCATCTGCCGACCGTGAAGCGTCCACGCGTGTTGCTCCTATTAGCCGTAAATCACAAGTCGATTTTCACTCTGATCTGTTTGCACAATCTTTTTCGTTTAGTTTAGATTGCCGCTGCAACTGTTTTATTGTAAGTTCATTGGTAAGAAGAAATTGTGGGTTTTGTAGTGTTTTTCTTAGTTAGCGTAAGCTTTAAGGTTGATTAATTGATTTAGTGTTGTTTGATTTTAAGGTGATTTTTGGAGAGGAGGTGCTTGAATTTCTAAGTTTCGGAGCGGGCTTCATTAGAAGTTTTGCTTCATTCAATTTGGGTAAGTTGTGAATTTTGCATTAGGTTGATTTTAAGTGGATGATGTTGTTGGAGAAAATGTTGAGTACTTATCTTGATGTTTAGGTTGTTCGCTAATTTTAGTTCGATCAAGAAAATTAAGTAACCTTAAGGTGAGAGATTTCTACTATTGGATCCATATATAGATTTCAATGTTTAAAATGAATTGACTGATATGCGTGGACTTGAATAAATTAAAGGACACGACTGCTAAATGTAGGTTGGAAGGGTTAAAAATTCTTTATGTTAAAGAATGGATAGTGTATGATTGACTGAATTGACTGAACTCAGATGGGTGACGCTTATGTACGAGTATATCTATTTGAGAAATCATTATGATAAGGTCAGATTATATATTAGTATGGGTAATTTGACTGTATTTGCGTTGGACTGAAAGGACTATATGATGATGGTAGCTTGAACTATATTATGAATTGACTGATTAAATGTTTAGAATGGACTGAGGGAAAATTGTTAGCTTTGTCTATTGGGTAGTGTGTCTTGCAGGTGTCCTACGGGATCATCACCTATTGTGCATCCTTCGGAAGCACTAAACTGATATGTGCTTTCTGTAAAGCACTAGACTGACATGTGCGTCCGTCGGGGCATTAGACTAATTATGTGTATCCTACGAGATCACAAGATTGTAAAAGTGCAACGTACCCCCAATAGGAAGTTAACAGTTTTATTCTTTCCCTAATGGGACTAGTAGTGGGTCTCTTACTGGGTATGTTTATACTCACCCTTTTATGTTTAACTTTTCAGGCAAAGGTAAAACGAGGGACAAATAGACGAGGGATAAGAAAGAGACGTGATTGCCATAGAGGAAAAGTACTTCAAACTGCTTCCGCTTTATATTTTTGGTTTTTCGTTAGTAATTGAGGCTGTTTTTGGGTTTCCATGATTGAACGACTTTTATGTTCTTGAACTTTCTTTATTATCGATATTTTTTTTAAACATTCAAAAATTTTGTTTGAACTAGGGCCCAAATATATATAAAAACTCTTTGATGTTGTTAAAATTTTATTTAAATTATCAAGTCTTATGTTTAAAGTATAAGTTTAGTTTCAAGGTCATAGCTTCAGCTTAATTTGAAAAGTTGGGTCATTACACACAAAATGAAATCTTAATATTGTGTTTGTATATACATTCTACAATAATACATGCAACAATATTCTAATACAAGACTTAAATAAGAAATCCTAAACGTCTTCCCAGTCTTCAATCTTCAACGATTGCCTAGCTATCACTAGAAGAAATCTGGCCTTTAATTTGAGAATAGACACAACTACTTCAATGTTTTAGCCTCCACCTCAACCACCTATAGAATCAAAATAAATACAAACATTATGATCTAACCACTTGAGCAAAAAGTAAATTAAGCACCTAAGAAAAGCCTAGAACATATCAAAGTAAATCTCACATACTTCAAGATTATTCCCAACTAGTATTCCCAAGTAGATATTTTCATAAACATGCCACAATCCACCCCTAATACTTGAAGCTCATTTCCGGCTCAACATTTAACCCATGTACAATGATCAACAATGGAAAGCAGTCTTAAATCTACATAATCGAAAAGTCAATAGTGTAGCAACTAATTTACCTCAAGTAATAGCTAGTAAAACTAAAGCAAGGAAAAATATTGCAATTTCAAACAAAGAAATAACTTCATTTTCCTACATTCAGCTAGTTCTTCCTATCAATATTTTGATAAAAAATATGAGTAAACAAGAAAATGATATCTTTCGTCCAAGTTGTCTACTAAAGCAACAGTAGCTTCAAACACACAAGGGCATCAAACTCAAAGGTACTACAAAGTAATATAAGGATATGAATCACAAGCCCCTTGCCCCACATTAAGTAGTAAAAATAAAACAATTTTCTTATTCATTATGCTGATATCTAAATATATTAATAAAAAAGAAACCCAAATATACAAGAAATAAAATTACCTGAAGCTCTTTAGCAACAATCACCACTTCATCGAAGTTTGCATTAGTTTCCTATAAAAATCATACAAATAGTAGAAGCTTAGTTTGCAAAATTAATGTGGTCACAATATTTCTACTCAGAGACAATTAATAAACGCTTTGAATCCCAAACAATACAGTGAATAAAGAAACAAAATCTTCATTTTTTCCAAGAATTTTCTCAGCCTAGTTATAAAGTAATAAATCTCAACCTGGTTATAAAGTAATAGATGACCAAATGAAAAATTAATTCATTGAAAAACAACATAAATAACATAGAGTTGTTCATGTTGGTAAGGAGAGAAGATAAATGCACTACAATATATGTTGATGGACCCAAATTAAATTTGATGCCCTCAAACATCTTCTCTTTAGGGAAAAAAATATTTAGAAAACAAAAAAAAATGAACCAACAGCAGAAAAGAAAAACCAATGTCATCATTCAGTCATTTCGGCAAACATGTTGTGTTCAAGGCTTGACTCATTAAAAAAAAAACCATTGTCTAAAAATAAATTACCAATTACTTTTGATATTGAAGCTATTGGATTTTCACCAAAGTAAACTTTTTAAAGGTAGGAATCCTATATAAAATTCATGATCAATAGCTCCAACCTTCAGATATTAGTTCTAAAACTATTACACTTGACTGCAAATTAAACCAAAGAATGAACTTTGTAAAACTTGATTCCAAGTATGTATTGGTTTCAGAAGTTAATAAACATACATCTAAGCCTCATCATATCCGAATGTTAAAAAGAATGGAGCTTACTTATAAAATAGTTCCATGGTTTCACTTTTTTAGTGGAAGTGAGACTGCAGAAGAAGATTTGGAATCTGTGTAATTTGTCATGTTGACCATAGTCTCTCCAAGAATATTAGATCTTGATAACCCCTGCGATTGGAAATTAAGTGTAAATTAGACCCAGTGGCTATCATAATCAATTCCTCATCTTTGTAGTTAATCAATGTTATAGATGTGAAAACAACATAATCATGGTAAGAGAAATAATTTCGTATAATCCTGGTTTACTCAAAAAGTTCAAACAACAGTACCATGATTAAACATCAGCTAGGTTATTAGCAGCAATAGTTCCAACAAGATGTCCACAACAGAGTTTCGAAGCAAGTCCCATGCCACCTTTCAATCTTGGACACCTTTCTCTCAACAAAGTGTATTCTTCTATCAAGATCCTTCTCATCATTCAACATCACATAGAAACTGACAAGTTCACAAGAGAGAAGAAAAAGAGTGAACCATTCAATCCTAAGCAATCAACTTATGCATTATTTAAGAGAAAAATAATACAGAATATCCAACCATGAAAAATGATAAATGAAGAAGATGAAGATGAAAAACATAGCTCTCATCACAAAGGTAAAAAAGAAGACAAAACATATATAACATAACTATCCAAGATTCGACATCATTTCCAACATATGGTATTCACTGAAGCCATTGTAACCTTCTGAATCAGTTCCAGAAGAATACCTGCCAAAATTAGGAAGGAATACTATAATGAAAAAAATACACATGGATTTGGCCACGAGCAGAATAGATCTTGCTATCTTAAAATCTCAATTATCCCTAGTTAATTTATTTCCCTAAATAAACTTTACATCTTCCAAACGAAAAAAAAAAACCTTCAATAGTCAAAATACAGCTTTTGACATGATATGTAAAGAAGAAAAGGTACTATCATATTGATACACACTTAGCCACTTCATCTTGATTGATTCTGAAATTCCTTCTCTAGTACAATACAAATTCTGAAGTTCATATTGTACTTAGTAATTTTTATTTCATAATTTCAAAATAAAAATTACAAAAATGAAACAAACTACAAAAAAGAATATACTATTCATACACATATAAATTTAAAGAGGTACCAAACAAAGCTTAAAAACATAATTACAAAACCCAAATCCAAGTACATAATAATATCAAAGGTTCAAATTAGCGTTATTCAGGATGCTTGCCACAATATAGTTATAAGAGAATGTAGTTACAAACTCTTATAACGTTTAGATGCATAGTTAATCCAACATTAGATCTTCTCCCGCACACATCAAACCGTTTGGAAGACATCAGGAAAGTGACAACCACCAATACCAGCCACATTAAATAATCTCTCAAAGTCAAGAATTCAACTGAGAAAATCAAAAGTAGGAAAAGGAAAAGATATATTGTCAGTAGTCATTAACCTTCATTATTAAGAATACATATTTCAATAGTCATTTTGGTTTACTTATCAACGACTTTGGAGAAGGATTCAACAACTCCCACACTTTCTCAATTCTCATAAGGGAATTCGAATACAACTAAAAGCCAAAAACATAACCTTAGGCTCTAAGTAAACAGTTACATATATATGTCTAGCTAAATAAGTCCCCCTTACTAACAAAAAGGATGAATAGAGCCATTGTTATGTTATATCTGCAAAGACAACCATCCATTGACAGTCACTGAAGAGATGGAGTTTTCTTATATTATCATTTCTCTTGTAGTTTCATTGAACAATGATTGTATTTGACGTAAAGATCCCATTATAACACAAGATGGAGAATAGTACAAACGTTGCCATTTCCAGAGGAAAACTTAGACTTAAGTTGGAGAAATCTCTTTATAATAAGTAAACTTCAAGTGCACAGGCGAATTTCTCGTTACCTAAAATTATTCTCACAAGCATGAGAAAGAGAGTCCAAGAACGAGAGAGTGTGTGTGCAAGAAATAATGCACTCAATGCATCCACGAGCTACTAAAAAATGAATAACATTATTGTAAAAATTGAAGTTTTTTCTTTCAAGGAAGTGAATAAAACAACACCAAATATTAAAACTAATGATAATTTCAGACAAATAAGATGAATGAAGCCAATAGTGTTTGTATTACAATTCAATAAAATAGGCAACATAATATATATTATGGGATGCAACTTACTGCATATGAAGGCAATAGTAAACGACAGCAAGAAGAACCGATTGCTTCACTCTGTAGGTTCAAGGGCAGCTTTCTTCCTCAACGTCTGGATTCTATTCACAATCTAAAATGGATATAAACTAGTAAGCTAGAAAATGAAAATTCATTGAACTTTAATCATGGATACAATGTGACTATTACAACCAAAATGAAGATCCGAAAAATGACTAACATTCTCAACAACTTTACAAATTCTATTAATCAGCTCAACATTACATTTAAAATTCCACAATTTTCATAAACATCGAAGCTTTAATTCCCCTCTTCCATCATCCACCAATTTCCTTCGGCAATGACATATCTACCATCCGAATATATATTTCAAACATAAAATACTCAATTGACCTTCTATACAAATCAATCAAACTTTAACCATATTCAAAACTAGAAGTGACCTTTGTGTCAATAAATGAAACAGAAATATTAAGCTAACATTGAGATCAAATTAACACATGACAAAAGAAAAGGGGAAAGATAGGAGTAGTATTACACTTTGTGTAGACATGAGACGACGATGGTTCTATTTTCCTAGCTCGAACCTTTCAAAGGTTTCACGTGCACCTTGCATATCACCTCTCCTTGTGTAGTAATTCACCATCAAACTATACTCTTTCCTAGAAGGCTTAATGATAGTAGATTTCATCCCATAAAAAAAAAAACAAAGATAAAGATCAAAGCAATTAATATGAAAATACTCAAATTCAGATTTTTCACTTTTTATGTATAAAATTCAGCATAAGGTGAATGTGAGATGTCTCAGAGCTTGCTTACATTCATGCTCATGAACAGATCATTGTTTGCGCAAGTTTGAATGAATGAATTCGAATATGCACAATGATACTTTGCTATACCAATATCTAAGTACACGACTTGTTTGCAACTCTTACAGCAAACTTAAAAAATAATGGAAAATCTTCAACTCTCAGTTATAAGATATAACTATGTATATGAATATTTGAAATTTATTCCAAGGTACTTGTAAACTCCAAATTGGTTTCCTTCAAGGTTTATGATTTTGTGAAACATATAAGTGATATATATGCACAACAATGCAAGAGGTTACAAACCTAAAACTATAAAGAAAATATATGGTACTTTACGAAACTGTGTGTAGACATTAGGCAAACTATTGGTGTCAAATGGAAGGTCATCTATATGGTACATTGTGGTTCCCCAAACATGTTAAAAAATGGGGCTTCTAGCAGCACTTAACTTGGTAGAGGCGGACTTCTCTGAGGTTGGTGATAGCACTACAATTTTGAGACCTTTGGTCACCATTTTTGCGACCTATAGTTCCTCACTACAAGTTTCCATTTAAGCATAAACTTGATTAAATTAATGATAGAATTTAGCCAAAGACCAAATCAGAGCAGTTCTTTAAACATACAAGGAACATTATCGAAGTTACTCAACTGTGTGGGAACCAAGAGCTTTTGCAAGAGAAGGGAGAATTTCTTCAAGCTTTCCATGTTGAATAAGCAAATTAAGGCCTTATTTAGTTAAATTTATTTTCAAATCAGCCATGCATTCAACAATAAATTGAGCTCTCAATGCTACTAGAAAGGAAGGAAAATATATAACCCTCAAACATTTGCTTAACTCCAAGTTAACCAAAAATTTCAAAACGCCAAGATCTTCATTAATCTGAACCATCGATTCAACTAATAGCCTTACATTTCAAATTTTGAATCACTCTACAACCATGAATTTTTTTCCAAACTCCACTCAATAATTCTGAATTAAAGATGAGAAAAAGTAGTCCTAATTCGACGGCATCAAACAAACCTCTAATAATAATCCTTCCTATTTGATTTTAGTTTAAACCGACATTAATCCTTCCTATTTGATGTTGGTTTAAAACCGATATTAAACATCCACCTTTTGAAAAATGACATTAAAGTTCATTTTTCATTTTTTTCACCTGACATTAAAGGCCAGATTTCTTCTAGTGCACGCTTTTGCCGCAACATGGACTCAACAACTTGCTGAATTGGGATTTCAATTTTAGATGAAGCATTTTCAGTTGGAATATATGACTTGATCACTTTCTTAGTATCTGTAAATGCATCTGACATTTGGTTTGCTACACTTTATAAATGAATTATCTTTTGAACTTCTAGTTCACATTACTTTGTACGAGGATCTAGATGAGACAATAACGATACTTTCCAGGCAATTTCATTTTCCAACTTCTTAATTCTTTCCCCTAATGTTGAAAAAATTGTCTCATTATAATGACAATCAGCAAATCATATAGTAAATACATCTCTTGATCTTGTTTTTAATAAAGCTTGTATCTGATCAATCGATTAGGAGGGGGACTTTTTTTTTTCAATTGAGAGAGTAACAATTTATTCTTCCTTTTTAGTTGAGAATGAGAAAATTTGAATGCCTCCTAAATAACTACAATGTGTTATTTTCTAGTAGTTTGTATGTAATTCTACTTGCTTGAATTTTGATAGAAAATCTCACAGGTAAAGGAAAGAACACTTTGCATGCCGAGAATTTACCGTTCTAAAATAAAACATTTCGGTGAAAATTAATTGATTCATTTATAACTTCAAAGCGTCAATCTTATCTATGCTATAAGATAAAATATCAGATTCTGTTCACTTATTGCATGGCAATTGTTCAGGATAATCTTGGTTGGAGTTGTACCCCCTCACTGGAAGAAAACATAAGGTACCATCCAACACCCTGCACCCCGTAGCTCCAACTACTACAAGTATCCATCTCGTTTTCTACAGATTTTTGGCTGAATATAGTTTTCCTTGTCTGTATTTAATGCAGCTTCGTGTACACTGTGCCGAGGTATTAGGAACGCCTATAGTTGGAGACTACAAATATGGATGGCAAG
>JBBPDI010000020.1:3240081-3254201 GCA_037974545.1 Cucumis variabilis | reverse complement strand
GAGAGAGCAGTAATCATTTATTAGATAAGAATTTCTGAAGTCGACGACATGTCGGTTCGCACTAAGGCTTAAAATGTTGAGTCAAAAACATGTCTCAATTTATCTACAAGTCGCAACGTGGAGAAAGTTTTCTCTCTCAATTTTTCCCCTTTTAATTGTCATTTTCATTTCATTTTTATTTTATTTTATTGTATTTATAATTAATTAGTGCAATTTCTCTACATCATTTAATAAAACTAACTATTAACTATTTAATAAAAAGAGTAGAAAAGTTAATAAAATAATTAGATTAATAAAAAATAATATTTAAAATAAGTGGTATAAGATTAATAAAAGAAAAGAGAAAAAAAAGTAAAAAGATTCAAAGATAAAATATTAGAAGATAAATTTTTAAAAATAGCAAATTTTACAAAATATTTACAACATATAGCAAATTCTATCACTCATAGTCATTGAAATATTATAGTGATAGAAAACTATTATTGATAAAATTCAAAATTTTGCTATAACTTGTAAATATTTTAATTTATTTTGTTATTTTTAAAAACTTTCAACTTTCTTTATTTCAATTTATAAATATTAATTAAATAATTAATAATTTTACATTTAATTATATTTAATAAGAGAATTTTAAGAATTATCCAATCTCTCCAAAGGCTATCCTCTCATATTTTTTCTCCAAAATTTTAATTCATTTTTTTAAAATTTTGTTATTTATGTTAATTTGTTTGTTATGTACTTTTTTTTCAATTCACTCCCTCAATTGCTTTTTTCAAAAATGAATATCAATATTTTTGCATTAATAAGAGATGTATATATGCTTTGACGAATGTTGTCGAACTAAGGTATCAATCTTTCTGGCTTCTATAGATGTTTACAAGTTATTTTATATATTGCTCTTACACCAATAATAGAATGTTTTGTAATCTTTTAAATCTCTCACTATAACATTTTTTTAATACAACTTTTAGCTATAACTATGTAAAGTCAACATTTCTTTTTATATAAAAATACTTTTTTTTTTTGTAATTTGTTTCTTTTTCTTTCTCAACTCACCCTCTAAAAATTTCTTTGCTTGTATGTAGAGTAGTGAAGAAGGGTATAGGATCAAAGAGTGATCGATTATGACAAATTACAAAGAGTTTAGTGGTGCCAAATTTGAGGAAAGGTGTCTTATGAGGTTGTCAAAAATGGTGAGCCTGAAAGAGTTATAAAGATATCGAAAATGAAATTCTAACGTTAATTAAGCTTTGAAATGAGCTTTGATTTTCATATCAAAATTTCAATTTGTGGGTTGTTGCTGAAAGTTTGTTATGATGAAATTATACCTTTTTGAGATGTGAAATATAGTGCATGATTTTAATTTACACCTTTCCAAATTGACCATATTAGATTAGTTTAGTTTTTATATATGTTTTTTTGAATTACTTAAATAATAAAGTCATCTAATAGTTAGTTATAGAATGTATATGGGAAAGTTTGATGTCTAATATTATCTTGTGTGTTCTTCCTTTCATGTTCATAGAAATTGTATACGTTCGAATAATATGAGACCACACAACTATATTAATTATAAATATGAGATTCTACTATATTTGCATACAAATTCATATTATGCTATTTATACAAATCCCACCATTTTTATATACTAAAATAAAATGACAAATTTTATGTGCAACACGTGTTACTACCTAGTAAAATGTAAAATATCAAATGAATATTTTTTTGAAAAGAACTTATTTCAATAAAAAAACCCTTAATTTTGTCTTTGATTCAATTAATTGATGTGATCTCAATTAGCTTATTGGGTTTGTTTTTTACATTCTCCATCTATGGATTCACATTATATATCTTTTCTTTTTCAAATTTTATTTTTTAGGCTAATTGGTGTTTCAATATTTCTTTTATATTTTAAGCAACATTTTGTAAATGAAAATAATTTATTGAGGAAGACATTATTTGTTGATATGCATTGAGCATGAAATGTCAGTAGAGGTTATCCTTATCGTGACTAACATTCAATTAGAGTAATATTCATATACAAAATTTTCATCTCGACTCACCATTAATGAGAGAACAGTACTAGTTTTCATACTAAAATTTGGTCTCTTTATTCTTTAATTTTCTCTTTTTTTGATGGACGATTATCTTTTTTAATTGTTTTTTTTTCTTTATGAACTTGACAGATGTGGAGAAAGTAAAAAGCTGTGTGAACGGATGTGAACAAATATGCATCTCACAATCATATACTTTATTTATTATGTTAAAATCCTAAAAAAATCAATCTAACACAAGATTAGTAAACCTAAAAAGTTGTCATCTTCAATCACATAGACCAAAAAAATTGTGAAACCCCAAAATTTTTAAGAACATTGGAACTTATTAAGAATGGGCAAAGATAAAAGAAAATGTGATCTTGTAACGACCCAACTTTTTATGCTAAGTTGAGCGAGGGGATTAAAATCATCGGTAGCGGAAGATTTTACAAAGACCTTAAATCAATTTAATTGAAAACTTAAAAAATACTGTACACTGCCAAAATAATACATAAACCAATTTTCTTATTATAACTTAAAGGCTAAACATGCTTTCTAATTATAGATTAGAGAAAAAAAACTCACGTAGTTTGACGCCTCTAAATCTACAAATCATTGAATTGGGGACACCATTCACCTTCCTATCCTATGGGATTTCTGTGAACCAATTGGAATGGAAAAAATGTTTGAGATAATTTTGCAGAGAGGCAAAAGCTTAGGTTGAAAAACCTGTTTTCTTCTATTTATTTATAACTCGCTCTTATTCATAAAGTAGGAGAGAATCGGGAGATTCTATTAATTTAAAAATATTAAATTAATAAAAATATCAAATTAATTAATAATTGATTAAATCATATTTAATTAATATTTCATTTAAATCATATTTCATGAAAATTTCTCACATATATCTTATAATTTTAATTAATTTAATTAAATCAAACTTAATAATATAAAATAAAACTATTACCTAATTCTTCAATTAATTAATTGTTAAATTAAATATCTTATATTTAATTTAATTCAAATTTTAATCATATTCAAATATAAATTTTTCCCATAATCAATAATTTTAAGATAAATCCAATTCATATTAAATTAATATTTGAATTCATTCAAACATTTTATCTCTCATAAATTAATTTTGAATCATATCCAAAATTAAATATATATAATAAAGTTTGATTAACATATAAACTTTATAATATAATGTATCACTATATATTATACTAATTAACAAAGTACATTTGAACATTTCAAATAACAACCAATATAAATAAATCTCATTACTCTTTACGTGCTAGGAACGACCTAATGAACCTACAGATAAGAAGCTACAACGATATGAGATTAATTGGCTAAACTCTTTAACCACATTAATCAATATTCATTAACTGTGTGTACACTCCACTAAAGACTCACAACTGAACTCTTCTCACTATAGATATATTTCTATATCCACGGATATAGACCAATAACAGTAAGTTAGTCTTTCACGAGTGTTCGTAACACTAGTTGGGTCAAATTACTGTTTTAACCCTTGGTTTGCCTCTAGTTCTTAAATACTAGTGCTCCTTTAGTGAACAACCTATTTGTGGTTCAACCAATAAATAAAAATTCCTCTCGTGCCATAAAGAGGATAGGGCCCTTTGTTTAAGTCTCGGAGACACAATTTAAGGGACACTCATTTACTTACCCTAAAGTCGGAAATGCATTAATTCCATCTTGTGTAATTATGTTTCCAGCTCTCCACTCGGTCTTATCACCAAAATGATAAGCATATTAGTCGACAATCTGGCCACTCTCACTCATACAAATCAAAGGACAATCCCTCGCAAATAGGAGCTCATAATACACTCAAGATTAATACTAAGTTATCTAGGTCATCCTAATGAAATAGAAATCTAATTAGTTAACGGAGTTACATCTAGTGGCTAGTCTTATGCAAACTCATTGCATAGGATACCTTCACTCACATGTCACCTATACGAACGTGTTGGATCATTACATTTGTATCAAATACAAAGTGAGTCGTATCCATAGTGTTACTAGGATAAGGTACCCAATCTTATCCCTATACTGTAGACCCTTTAAGCTGATCTCGAACATTGATCCCTATATGTCTCTATATATTGTTCAAAACTCATCAAACAACTTGGGATGTTAGTTTATTGCATTTAGGTTATTAAAACTTGTTGGGATTTATGTCCTAAAATTCTTAGATTGTAAATAGAATCCATTGACCGTTGTTAATAAAGTGTTCTTTTTATAATTTTCATAAATGTTATTGATTATATAATTAATTTTGTCTTAATAATCCAAATCCATGGACCTTGAAATGGAGTCTATGTACTTCAATTTAGTGTGGGAGCTTGTAGATCTACTTGAAGGGGTGAAACTGATCTATAAGAGAAAGAGAGATTTAGCTGGAAAGGTACAGACCTTCAAAGCTAGACTTGTAGTAAAAGGGTATACCCAAAGGGAAGAGGTTTACTATGAAAGAGGAAAAATTTTTCCTTGTTGCTATGTTAAAGTCTATAAAGATTTTTTTGTCCATAGCCACTTTGTATGGTTATGAAATATGACAAATGGATATCAAAACTATTTTTCTGAATGCAAATCTTGAAGAGAGTATCTTTATGTCTCAGACCAAGGGGTTCATAATCCAAGGCCAGAAGTAAAAAGTTTGCAAGCTGAATTGATCCATCTATAGGGTGAAACAGGCATCTAGATCTTGGAACATTAGATTTGATACTGTGATCAAATCTTACGGTTTTGACCAAAACGTTGATGAACCTTGTGTATACAAGTAAAGCAACAAAGGTAAAATAGCTTTCTTAGTACTTTATGTGGACGATATCCTTTCCATTGGAAATGATGTAAGATACCTAACTGACGTTAAAACTTGGCTAGCAGTCCAATTCCAAATGAAAGATTCGGGATAGACACAATATGTTCTAAGGATCCAAATCATAAGAGATCGTAAGAACAAAACGCTAACACTGTCTCAGGCAACCTATATCGACAAAATGTTGGTTCGATATTTGATGCAGAACTCTAAGAAAGATTTATTATCTTTCAGGCACGAGGTTCAATTGTCTAAAGAATAGTGTCTTAAGACACCTCAAGAAGTTAAGGATATGAGATGTATTCCTTATGCCTCAGCTGTGGCAGCTTAATGTATGTTATGCTTTGCACCTAGGCCAAACATTTGTTATGCAGTGGGAATAGTCAGTAGATATCAGTCCAACCCAGAGTTAGACCAACTGGACGACGATTAAAATTATTCTTATGTATCTTAGGAGAATGAGAGACTACATGCTTGTGTATGAAGTTAAGGATTTAATCCTTACAGGATACACTGACTTTAATTTTTAAATCGATAAGGATTCTAGGAAATCCACATCGAAATCAGTGTTTACCCTAAACGGAGAAGCTGTGGTATGACGTAGCATCAAACAAGGATGCATTGCAGACTCTACTATGGAGGCTGAGTACGTCGCTGCCTGTGAAACAACAAAAGAAGCAGTTTAGCTCAGGATGTTCTTGCATGTTTTGGAAGTTGTTCCAAACATGAACATGACTATCACTTTATATTGATATAATAGTAGGGAATATTGTTGATCCATTTACAAATACTCTCACGGCTAAAGTGTTTGAGGGTCTTCTAGAAAATCTAGGTCTGCGAGTTATGTGCATTAGGTAATTTAGAGCAAGTGGGAGATATGTAATGGGTATGAGGATGCCCTAGTTTATTGTATTTGTACATATACATTTTATGTAATATACTTGTACATTTGACTATTTCCAATGTTTGAGGATTATTTTATGTAACACCCCGAGCTCTAAGGTATTTATTTTTAATTAAATCACCTTATTACTTAAAGATTTTAAATTTTTTAGTATTAATTTACACTTAGTGTGGAAGGGAATTAAATCATCAACCTTCAAAATCATAATTTAATTGGTGCCTTAGAAATATTTATAAACCAATGAAATAAAATTTGTTTGTGAGATTATTAATCACCAATCCCACCACAAACACACACACAATCTATATTAAGACAAAAATTCTAACAAAACACTTTATTCTCATATAACATAAAAAGAGAAATTTACATATTGCTCATAATTAACTACAACTTGAAACTACATTTATATCAGAACAAAACATATGCTTAAATATGAAATAATAAGCATTTAAACCAATGGTTTTTGTTTATTCATAGATAGTATATCTTGAAAAACCCAATCCTTGCTCCTTTCTCCTCTCACCAATTCATCTTCTATTCTTTAGCATCATATTACTTCGTGCACTTTTGAGTACAATCTTTCACACAGCTTTCTACTTTCCCCATATCTGCAAGTTCGTGAGAAGAAAAAAAAATACATTTAAAAAAGATAATCATCCATCAAAACTAGAGAAAATTAAAGAAATTAGCTCACTCGGGTTTTCTGGGGTGGCCAAAGTTTGGCAAAGAGAAACGGTACAACCAAGAAAGCAATAATAAGTAGGCTTATCCATAGGGGCATCCTTAACAAAAGTCGTGGATCCTCCACTAAATAAGCCAAGAATAATCAAACAAATTACAACTGAATTCATTTTTTCTCAATTTCAATTTTTTTTTCTGGCTGAATTTTTTTTGTACGGTTAAGCACTTGGGTTTGTAGAAACAAGATTGAAACAACTATAAATATATAGAAAAAAAAAAAAAAACATACGCACTCGTAATTTAAACCACAACCCTACAAATTGGATTCAAGCTGAAACGGTATTCATGACGATACTACTGAAAAACGAACGACTTACGATGACACACTGCCACGCTTCCTTACCCCTCAAGTTTTTTGAAAATTTTAATTTCTTCTTATGGCTTAAAAGGCCTTTCACCTTAAAGGTGGTCTACAAATGTGGAAGATCCATTTGTAGTTTGCAAAATTAAAATTACACAAATTTACTTAAACATACCCTTAAATTATCTTTTGACATTTTCAAAAAAAAATTTAGTTGTAAATATAGTGCTCCATTAACGATAGACATAGACCACATCAATTAATAGGAGTATACATATTTGTAATCTTTTTTCAAAATATTACTAGCTATACACTTAACTTATTAAACTTGCAATTACTTTTTTACATAAAAACATAATCCTTCACCTAATTAGTTGAGTTATCATCCGACAACAAGAATTTTATTAGTATAAAACACATTAAAACGAGCATAGCTCAACTGACATCCGATATGTGTTTGTGATCATTATAAGGTTTATGATTTGAATCCATTTACCCTATTGTATTAAAATAAATATTATATGTATATAACAGAATGTGTTTTCAACTGTATATTAATACGAGGAAATTCTCAAAGCAAAAATAGTTTGACTTTAATTACGATAAATAATTTCAATGAGTTTTAAAGTTTTTGAACAAATGTATATATTATATATGAGAGGGAGAAAGAGATCAGTAGGTGTGTCGTATGCACACCTCAACTAGTTGACAAACCCTAATAGGATAATACTTTAATAAAAAAAAACTAACACGGTCTTTCTAGGAAGCAATGACTATTTTTTTGGTCTAAGCTAGTTGACAAACCCTACTAGGTTTCGTATAATACTTTAATAAAAATACAAACGTTGTCTTTGTAGGAAGTAATTGTCACACCCTACCCTGCAGACCTGCTTGCTTGTCTCGCGAGATGTGGTGCGACTTGAGCATCCTTGACGCGATTAAATACCAAAGACACTCGTCTTTAACGTCCTTAACTTAGCTGAATCGCCAGACTAGTTAACTTAACAAACATACTTAGGCGATAAAGAACTTAAAGCTGAATAGATAAACAAACTTTCACACTTTATTCCTCATCAAAGCGTTTAGTACAACAATATAGAGATACAACACTTAACCAAAATACAACAACACTTGAACTTAAACGCCTAACAGCTTCTCGCCTAGTAAGCCCAAATCTCCTCTCCTTTTTGGCCTCAACGCCTAAGCCCTGAAAGATAAATTTTAAAGAATAAATCTAAAGGAGTGAGGTTTTATGAAATCCTTTCCGCAATACCTTTTGATAAACATCATTTCCCAAACCCATTCAACATTCACATCAAAAACTCAAATCATAGGCCTTAGAAGTAATGCTTCAGGAATCTTCTAACAGTAAACCAGAAATTATAATCATAATGAGAGAGTTTAACTTTTAAAGCATTTAAAAGAAAAAAGTAACATAAAACTTTGTTTTTCCTCCTCGAAAACCAAGTATTCGTTCCTACAAAATAATAGAGGTTACTCGATACCAACTCGTCCATAAATATCAGAGATGGGCATCACCAATCCATGTTCCTACGAGATAGGGCGTCCCTAACTCGTTCCTACAGATAAGTGTCCTTATCTGTTTTTGGTGCCCTTAATCCTGCTCCGTTAAGGATAAATTTTGAGACATCTTGGTTTCGATTAAACATTATAAAATCATAAACCTTAAAACATCCTTGGATAAGCTTTAAACAATATTCCTTTGATAAACTTTATTTTCCAATAAGCTTAAACTTTTAGCATGAAAAATGTATGCTTAAATAAACACCCTTAAACAATAACATTTTTTCATAACATGCTTGAAAACAATTCATAAATAGCTTAAACATTTAGCATAAATCATTCATAAATCAAACGTGCTTTGAAATACTTTAAATAAATACTTTTCCACTCACAAACTTTACTAAAGAACTTCTCTTCTCCTTCTCACGTAGCCCTTCTCGTGAAACAACTTAACAACAACTCAACACTTTGCTTTCCTCTAAAGATCTTTGTAGCAAAGTTTCAAGAAGTTACTTTGTGCCTTTTTCTTCTAGATTTATCGATTTGTATTGTAATATTAATTTTGAAGTGTCATTATTCAAAATCATTAGGTTAATAGTTTTTAGGGAATTTTTAAAAATGGTAGATTATACAAAATATTTACAACATACAGAAATTTTTATCACTGATAGTGATTGATATGCTATAGTGATAGAAGACTATCAACAAAAGAATTCAAATTTTGCTATAATTTGTAAATATTTTAATTTATTTTTCTATTTTTAAAAATGCCCCTAGTTTTTATTTCAAATATCAATAATTCTAAGATAAAACCGTAACTTAAGTTTCTAACCTAATTTGTTGTCGAATAAATATTTAGAAAAAAAACGCAAGATGCCATGCACTTTTTAAATTCACATATTTACTTATTTACTTTGAGAATTAAAGGCTACAAGATAATTTTGTAACATTTCAATAATTTTATTTCTCCAAAGACTCTAAATGTCATAGAAATATTTTTTTAAAAGAGGAATAAAACTTAACTAATATAAAACTCTAACTTATTTTCTAGTCGTCATTTGTTATCTAAAAAATATTTTGAAATAAAATGAAAAAGTCGGTGATCTAAATTTTCATTCTCAACAGTATTTCGTATTATTCTTCATCTGTTATTGGAAAGTCAACGAAATGTGGAGATATATTTTTAATATTTTTTAGTATGTTTACTATATAGTGTATGGTGCCCCTCTATATAAAATTTCTGGATCCATCACCATTTATGGGAGATTGATTTGGGCTAATTTTGTTAAGTAAAATTATTGATTATTTTGAGGTACGGGATTTCTACTATTAGACCTTCGAATTAAGCTTGAATTGTACTATATGGATTGACTGATTAAAATGCATTGATAGGCTTAGGTGAGGGTTGGAGGGTTGGATTGGAATTGTGTGGATTTATTTATGTGACTGCTATAAAGATTGTTGGATGATGACTGTAATAGGCTTATTTGAACTTATGGTAACTGTTAGCTTTAGCTATTAGTGTCTAATCACCACCTTTAGACTAATATTCTAGACTAATGGTAGTTGTTAACTTTAACTATTAATGTCCCTCAGGATCATCACATCATTGATGCTCGATTGACTGCTAAGTGTACCTTGTTCCTACGAGATCACTGGCCACTAAATTTAAGGTACATTTCTATATTTTCTATGAATATAACAATAAATTATTTATTAATTGTAATTTATTTAAATTTAAGACTATGTTTAATAATTTGTTTCTTTTTTTTTTTCAAAGTTATTGTATTAAAGTGTGTGTTGAGTTATTTTCATGCATGTTGGCATTTTACCACCACATTAGTTGAGTTATGTTGTGTTGAAATTTTCAATAAGTTTTTTGTTAAAAAATTTAAAAGCTTAGGAGTTCCTTTTTTAACCTTTTTTCGACAATATCTAGCAACATTTTGTCAAAACTAAAAAAAAAAAATGAAATAAAGATAAAGCTTACTCAACGAAATAAAGATGCAATCTTAACCCAAATTAGTTAATTTAAAATTAAAAAGTATATATGTTTAAGGCACGTGGTAATACACACTACTAAAAAAATGAGTTTCAACGACACTTCAAAAATATATCGTTTAGATGACACCAATATATTGTCATTAATACTCTTATATTAACGTTTAAAATGTAAAAAAATGTCGTTCATGCGGTAATATGTTTATTCATGTCATTTTTTTGTTATTGACGATACTTATTTCGTATCATGTTTTAACATTTCGTTACACATTTATTGTAAGAAATGTTTTAATGTTTCGTTACACATAACACTATTCCTATGTAATAAATGCTTATAATTCAACATTTTTTAACGTCGTTATTTTTCAGTTCACCACACATATGTTTACGTCATATATTTACTCATTTCAACATTTTTCTGGTGTAAAAAAAATAAAATTCATGATTCAACCTTACTCACATATATTTAGAAAGATCTTTATATTGATAATAAAAAATTTAAATTGCATTGAATAGTCCAAAAGATAAATTAACATAATACATGTATGGATGACCTAGTCTAATAAAATTAATGTGACGTAATCAATTTCATGGTCCACATATTCTTTAAATACGTGCAAATTTGCTGAAAATGAATCTTAATCAATATTCACTAAGTACATAGCTAGAGATTTTGCTATTTTCTCACTAATATGGTTTCCATTCTTCATCTGTGAAGGAATGGAAAAGCGATTGCAGGCATTCAGATAAGATCACGGTTCTGCCTTGAAACTAGTGGTCCAAAAATAAACAAATAGCAAAATAGTAATAATAAACTTGCAAGATTATCAAGAAAAAAGCTACTTACTTTGTATGACAACAAATAGTAATAAACTAATTCTTGAAGGTCCTTAAGACCCAACAATTGAATGAATTTTCTAAGCGTTTCAACCTCACCACTCTTTACGTTGTTATTTTTAGCTTAGTTACATAGGGCTGCAAAGCTAACATCGGCTCTATAACAAGCTACCAAGTCGTGTACTAAAAAGGTTATTTTAAAAGATCAAGAACTAATATGAAGAGGAATGCTTTCACAAAGTCTCCTGTCTCGACTGGTACAAATTAAACAATTGCCGTAAGTTTAAACATATTATCCAAGCAGCAAGAAAACGTGGTGCATCAGAAACCCAAAAAGACATTGTGACCATTACCAAAAAGTTTGGTCATTCCAAGTTCTAAAGATTTTTTAATAGACCTGCGCCTAACAAGAGCATTTTAAGGTGATTTCATCAAATAGAGGAAGAATCAAATCATGACATGCAATCTTGGGTTTTAAGAAACAAATAAGAGAATTATGAGTGAGAACAAACAGCCCTTCATAATGTTACGTATTTTTGCCCTTGGATATGTTAGTTTGATGTTAAAGAAGTTTACCAGGTGTGGATCAACAAAAAGAAACCTCATTTGCTGTTAACATGATATCCTTCCAGAAATCACAAGCTGGTGTTCATAGATTTTCTCTTGTTGAGTATAACAATGAAATATGAAAATAAACTTATAAAAAAAAATTAATGATAATGTCTGGAGTTCCATAAACATGACTGAAACAATAGATTTACTCACTTAAATTGAAAGTCTGTATGGCAAGTGATTTATCTGTGCACGACCTGTCAAAGAAACAAGTGTTGACAGCCAACCATTTACCAATAAACCTTCAAGGAATGCATCACCTTCAAGAACGCATCAAATATTTATATCTTTAATGTGAGATTTATTTTTGGTTTGAAATATTGAATCAAATCTTTAATCTCTATTGCTAATATGTTTGGTTACTTATCCTAATCCAACCTTTATATCTAATAAATGTTTATATATTTGTTTAATAAAATTATATCTTAATTAACCTCTCTTTAATAAAATGTTTATATATTTATTTCCAAATTTTCTAAAATATATATTTAACAAATCCATAATATCTATTTTTCCCGGATTTCAAAATATTTATTCTTTTTTAATTTAATATGTTTTAAACTAATTATATATATTTTAATAAACTTTTATTTATTTTTTCTCATAAATATCAAAATATGTCATTAATAAATTTTATAAAACAAAATATTTGATTGTTATATTATATTCACTTTCATTTATCTAAAATATAAAAATAATTTTTTCAATCCATGACTAGATTGGAAATTGTCGTATTTTTTATTTAAATTCAAACTTTTGGCAAAGTTTTTATTTTTTTTCATTTTTGTAATTGAAGATTGTAGACAAAAGAGAAGAGAAGGTTTTCAAACCGTGATTTTGCAAAAATGGCGAAAAAACATTTCCATATGATTGTAGACAAGAGAGAAGAGAAGGTTTTCAAATATTGATTTTGTAGAAAACGGCAAATGACAGAGGTAGAGTTCTACGGTGTTTTTCAATGGTTTGTAGTATACATCGTTGTCACTGGTTTTCAACTATTCTGACTCTGTGGATGTATGTGTTAAGCGTTGAGCCTCCATCAATGGAGATGAAGAGGATGAAACAATATGAAAGGAAATTTAGAGGTTGAGTGTTTGTTCGAATCTTTGGATTTTGTTTTTGAGAAAAAATAAAAAAGTTTTGACCTATGTTATTTTGGAACGTTGTTTCTGTTAATGATTGCATTTTAAATGACTAAAACATTTAAGTTGTAACAATTTATTGTTTTTTTTTTAGTTTCTATTATTTTTTATAATTAAAATAAAATTTTGCTATTTTTCCAAGTTAAACATCATTTTCTTTTGCTATTACAAAAATAAATATATATATATTAACAAATATTTTAGGGTAAGCTTTTCATATTAAAATTTTCAGATTTCTTATTAATTCATTTATTATATTAGCTTACATGTACTCTACAACATTAATTTTTTAAAAAAATTATATATTAAGTGACATTTTCAAATATAGCTAGTAAAATATAGTATTTAAAAATTTTACTTTATTTTATAAATAGTTTAAATAAAAAGCAATTTAAGGAAAAGATCCGACCCGTTCATTTTCCTAATTGCGCAATAAGTCAAAGAGTTTTCATTAACCTCAAAAAATTTTCTTTTTTGCTTAGACGACCAGATTTCAAAAAGATGAGTCTAGTCACTGTTGGCAATAACGAATTGAATCTAGATCTCCTGAGTCTTGTCACTATTGACAATAACGAATTGAATTTGGATCTCCTGAGTCTAATGACTATTAGCAATAACGAATTGAATAGGGATCTCCTGAGTCTAGTTACTATTGGCAATAAGAAACGAGTTCCTCAGAAAAGGAAATATTGATCATCCAACCCATTAGATTTCTAATTTGCTTCAAAACTCTCGATAATTCGTCCAATTTTCTATGGTA
Source organism: Cucumis variabilis (assembly GCA_037974545.1). Lineage (NCBI taxonomy): Eukaryota > Viridiplantae > Streptophyta > Magnoliopsida > Cucurbitales > Cucurbitaceae > Cucumis > Cucumis variabilis. Next base: position 3,240,498 of record JBBPDI010000020.1, on the reverse strand, counting down.
TTTACTATTTACATATTGTTTACTTGTGCTTATTATATTTATTTTCTTATTAAACTAATCTACTTATCAAACTTATAACCTAAATTAAAATAATCTATATTTTGAACCCAAACTATTTTAATCAAAATCAAACTAATACAAACTATTTTAATCAATAATCTAGGGCTATAATATATTTTTTTTCCTCTAAACAACTACAAAGTCAAGGGATCATAAAACATTCCAATATTCAAGTAATACGACGCCGTAGTACGAACGGTGTAGGTAACGGTGAATATCGCTCACGCGCTCCGGCGCCCAGAAAGTTCCAAAGATTCTTATAAACACGGCCGTTCCAAAGACAACAGAGCTCTAAAAGTTTCGAGAGCCTTCGCTCAAACCATTTCGCAAGGTAAATGAAGATCCAATCCAAGTTCT
>JBBPDI010000020.1:3019959-3032553 GCA_037974545.1 Cucumis variabilis | reverse complement strand
TATTGAAATATTGATTGTATATGATAACAACAATAATCAAAGTATTTATTCTTCATTTCAAATATATATATATATATATATATATATATATATATTATATTCAAAGTTTATATTTTTCATGTTTTAATATTGTATGATAAGATGCCGTTTTCAATCATTTCAACTAAGCTAAGATAATTGTTAGGTGAAAATAGAAAAATGATCTTATAAATAACAAATTAAGTCATCCTGACACATTTGTTACTTAATTTATCTTCATTAATAATTCTGATGGACAAATATATACTATAGTGTTTTTTAAGCAATTTCACAGTTTAAATATTAAAATAAAGCTTTCTAAAAATTTCAACTTTTACTTTAAGAGATAGTCGCATTGTGTCCTTAATTATTAAATTTTCATTAAATCATACAATGCACTTAATAATTTAGTTTCTATCGATTATAATTAAATTTTAGACGTTATTTAATAAAATCATTCTAGATAGTTCATACAATTATTTGTGAGAATTTTATTCATATATATATACATTTTTATAAACTAACTTCTAAAATCATTCAAATTTAGTTCTAAGTTTCCGAGAACCATAAGTCTTTTTTTCTTTTTTTCTTTTTTTAAATTTAGCATAAATTGTACATTATTTTTTTTTCCATTTATATACGTTTAATAACAACAACAATATTTTTGTTTTAATAACAATGTTTATATTTTTTGTTTTAATAATAATAACTCTCAATTTTTTTCTCAATAATAAAACATTTAACAAAATATTTATAAAATATAATAAAATTGTATATTTTGATAGTTTTATTCTATAAATAGTATGTCAATTCTTATATTTTTGAAAAAACTCTTTTGGTAAAGTTAACTTTTTAGTTATAACTCAATCTCTTACTTAGAATCTCTTATATGTTTTTCTTCTTTCTATTTTTCAACTAAAATATGTGTAGTTACAAATATATCAATTAAATTTAAGATATTAACTTATATAACAACATTTTAAAAAATGTAAATATAACAAAATTTGTTAACATTTATTTACAAGAGTCTACTAAGTATGTCATTAATAGATTTTTTTATAGGGACATTTTTAAAAATAACAGAATAAATTAAAATATTTACTAGCAAAATTTTGAATTTTATCACCGATAGTCTTCTATCACTGCAACATATCAATAAGAATTTGCTATATGTTGTAAATATTTTGTTTTTTAAAATTTTCCTTTGTTATATTTATAATTTTTAAAATATTGGTATACACTTAATTATTATTTCTATTATAATTACCTTAATTATTATTTCTATTAACCCATAAGAGTTTGTATTTCTTTTTTTTTTTCCTTTTTAAGCCTTGGGGTTTTGTTTTGCCCTACGGAATCTTAAGGAATATTTGTTCCTTTCTGTAAACTATAAATGTAAAAGTACAAAATTAATTTTTTGGGGAAAAAAAAGACATTTTTAAAAATAAAAAAATAAAATAAAATATTTAAAATTAATAGCAAAATTTTGGATTCTATTACTTACCGTATTCTATTTTTATAGCATATCAACGATAAAATTTGCTATAGATTCTAAATATTTTGTAAAATTTACTACTTTTGAAAATTCTAAAAAAATATATAATAATTTTACTTTATTTATCCAAAAAATAAAGAAAGAAAGAAATAAGAAATGAAAAGAATAGTCGGTAGCATTGAGGCAACGGCGTTTCCCATATCAGTGGAAGCGATATGTTAGGAAGGGTGTTTTCGTCTTTTGCTACATTTTAGGGCTAAATGAAAAGTTATAAGATAGTTTGGATATATTTTGTAACATTTTTTTAAAAAATATATATAAAAGATTTGGAAAATTCAAAATATAATATATATATATATATATATATATATATATTTAACAAAATATTTACATTAAAAAAGGAAATTTTATCTTTTAGTGATTTTGTTCTATGAAGTATAAGTAATTTGTCAAAGAACAATAATGTCGAATTAACTTAAATGAAGGAAAAAGGTAACCTTTAAAGAACATACATTGCAAGAATGATGAAATTGAAGTTAGAAGAGCAAAAGTTTTATATGAATCTTGTTTTTCCATATACTTAAATTAAATAAATTATCTTATCGACAGTGACAGATTCAACAATTTTATATAAAGGGGGCATTGAATACTATATAATAAACACACTAAAAAGATGTTAAAAAAATATATTTGATGTTTCACCGATGCTACAATAACATTAACTACGTTTGTAGCAATAAAAAAAACCCGACAAATTTCACATGATTTTTTGTAATGTAAATATGTGAATTTAAAAATTGCATAAAAAATGAAAAAAAAAAAGAAAGAATAATACATTTTTTATGGAATATTGTTGAGAAAGTGGAAGTTTAGATCACCAAGTTTAGGAAATTATTGAAAAAGGTAATAATCAATATTAAAATACAAAAACAAATCATGTGGGGGACACGTGCCTCTAACACCTTAATAAATTCGTCCCTGCTCACAGAATTAATCATTTCAATATTTAATAATATTATTATTATCAATTTAACAACAAGTGAATTATCATCAAATTGACAAATCATCTCAATCTTAACTTTATATGTAAAAATATTTGGATTGATGATATAAATATATACTAAACATTGTTAAGATGAAAATACACTCTAATATATATTTAGTTGAACTAAAACGAGTTTAGTTCAACGATAATTTGGAAGAGATTCAAATCGTCCGAAATCTGATTATTGTACTAAAAGAACTATAATATAAACAAACTCTATCACTGTTTTTCTTATAGAATAAACGGTGTTTGTCGCTAACTCTAATTGCTGAAGAAGGAGAAAAAGGAAAGAACAAATTTAGTTTAATCGGTTAAACTGAGTAATTAATGATTAATAAAGTTTTAATTAATAACTAGTTATGTGATTAGCTGTAAGGCATATTTGAAAATTCTTTAAACAAAAGTTTTCCAATTTAGCATCAAAATTGTGAACTCAATTACTTTAAAGTCTCCCACTTTCTATTGTATTATAGCACTGTCTTGTGATCCACAATCAACACAAATCATTTTAAAAACAGTTTCTTTTTATTGATATATTAAAGAATGTGAACTTGTTTAATTTAAAGTTTTTTCCTCAAACTTTGTATAAAAACTTTATTATAAATAATAAAATTTCTTAAAATATATATTTACAAATGCACTAATATCATATTAAAATATTCTACGTGTAAGTATCCACTATGAATCAAGATAAATTATTATATATGTTTATAATGATTTGAGAGATACATATATAATAGTCTATCGTATTTGTAAATATATTGTAATATTTTATCATATTTAAAAATATATCAACATTTGAAAATGATTCAACGGAGGACTTCAAAACCATCATAACTAACCATCCTAGTTATGAGTTGACTGTTTTCTTATTTTATTTTTTTAATTTTCTTAAAATAAATACATAAATAAATAAAACATATGAAAAAATATTTACACATTATAAAAAAAATCAAATTTAATATTTTTTTTAACGGTATTGTTTGGAGTGTAATTTTTTCTATTTTTCTAAAAAAATCCACAATAGAAATAAAGATCAAACCTTTAATTTGTAAAAAAAGTCACAAATTATTGTTGAATTAATTTCACTTTTGATTCTTTAATATTATTTTATAATTAATTTCACTTTTGATTCTTTAATATTACTTTATAATTGACATCTCTATCTCAAAATATAAAAGAGGAAAGATTTCTAAATTGATTTTTTTTACAGAAAAGTTTTATTTAGTAATTATTTTGTTTTAACGTTTTAATTTTTAAAAATTAAGTCTAAAATTGCGAATTCTATTTGAAATATGTTTACTTGAAAATTCATGAGTTCAATCTATAGTGCCCACTTAACTATAAATTAATTTCCTACGAAATATTGCAGGGTCGGACACTACTCACAAATATCCAAAATAAAATTTTAAACTTTTTAAAGTGAGGTCATTTTTCATTTACGTGGTTCCTCCGTTTCAAATATTGTTTTTATTTGGTTCATAAATTTTGAGGGCTAGACACTTTTGAATTTTAATTTTGACTTACTTACGCGAGTCTTTAATTTTAATTTTGATTTCTATTAATTAATTTAAAACAATAACGAAGTGAAATTTTAAATAATAATAATAATAAATGAAAAGATAGTAAAAATTATTTAATTATAATTTTCTTAATTCTTTTAAACATCATAGACCAAATTGAAACAAAACTCAAACTCAAATCCAAGTAAAAATGTAACGTCTTGAAATTTTTGTAATGTAAGCTATAACCGAAATTTAGTGAAGAAAAAAAAAATTTTAGATTGATTTAATTAAATTATGTAGGTATGTATATGTAATTATTATGATATGTAAATGGGGGTGGGGATGAGTAATAGTGTCTACATATATTTGTAGGTATTTTGATGAGATGTGTACTTTGATATATTATAACATGTGATGAGGGACATCCCACATAGTGCTGGATGCTACATTATCACCCAACTCTTAGCTGTCCAACTATATGCCTATGTTTTCATGTTTCTTTTCTTAATTCAAATCTATTTATCCAAAAAAATTATAGCTAGGTCTAGGTTATATAAACTTTGGTTTCTTTCACGAACTCTATACTTTTAATTAAGTTAAATTATACAAAATAATTTGTACTTCGAACATAGATTTTAATCATCTTTTTATACTTCAAAATCTTTCATTTTTATCGTTGATATGTAGGTTTCAATCACATTCTTATACGTTAAAATCTTTCATTACCATCGTTTAACTTTTAAATTTGATCTAAAAAATATATTTTGATCTTTGAGATCATGCTCAACGATGTATCTTCGTCAATATTATATATTTATATGTAAAAGAAAAATAGTTGAATTCATGTACATAATTAATGTGTATATATTTATTTATTGCCACTTTAATGTATCACAAGTGCCTTCCTAAATTTTTACACATTATGAATTATATGTTCATTTTATCTTTATTTTAGTTGAAGAAAGGAAACAAAAGTCTCCAATGATGTATTTTAGAATAAAGTTTGAAATTCAAATTCCAAAGTTTAGAAGTATATATGACATAATTATACGACATTTTAAAATATTATTAAAGTCATTTAGTTTTAAAAAAATAGTTAGCTATATAAATCAGTGTATCCGATTATAAGAGACTATTTGATTCACCAACTTAAGTTGAATAGAGTTGGTTAAAATTAATTGCAAATTCAATGTGTAACTCAGAACTGGAAATGTTGATGAAGTTCAGTTGACTATTTTAACTAACCATCTCAACCCAACTCACCCTAACATACCCCAATTCACTATTTATTGATCAATAATGTTTTTAATAACTCAACTCTCTAACCACTGTCGATGACTATCGTGATCTCACATTGGCCTACACCTTCGTCCATCTTACTTTGTCGATCATCTCTGATGACAATTTTAGTGAAGACCATCGACCTCTAATGATCAACGACCACCAATTTTGTTGACCATCTCTCAACCACTAACTCAACTGATTGTTTATATTGACAAAAGATTTTTTTTAAAAAAAACTTGTTTTTAAATAAAAATTTGAAATTATTAGTCAATAGTATGTTTAATTTAATAATAGTCTTGTAGAAATTAGTTTGATGCTACATGCTTTACATGCTCGTGTTGTTTATACTATATTGTAGTTTGATATTAATAGAAACACTTTGAATATATATCAAACCAAACAAGCTTAATGTATAACAATACTTCTCAGAAAAGGTAGTCAAACACGTGAGAAAATGAAATTTTAACTTTTCGATAATATTAAAAAATCATTTAAAAATAAAAGTAATAGCATTGAAAGAATATAACCTAACATGTTTAAACAAAAAGAAGAAAGAGTAGAAAATCAATTTTGTCCTTAAGTTTGGTAAGTTATATCAATTTAGACCTCAAATAATATATCGTAGATTTTTAAAAAGCGATATTTCTCCTTTCTATCTCTATCTGTTCTACAAGTTTCAGAACAACAAGTTACGTATACACATATATAGATACATATTACATACATATACATATGTATCCAAAAGAGATTTGAAGAAAATGATACAATTCAAAAGAAGAAGAAAAAAATTGTTTGTAAGTACTTCTTGTAAGTGATAGATAAGTTTGTTTGTTTAATTTAAGGAGGAGTTTGTGTCATCTCATTATTTATGTTATAAAATAAGATATTGAATAGTTATATTTATATTTTTTTTTAATCTAAAAACGTTATTTTGTTATATTAATTGTTTCAAGAATTGCTTTGCTTGTGAAACTAAAGTATCAATTTTTCAATTATGAATGACTTGAAAATTTTATTTCAATATTCCAAATTTAAAATTATCAAAATCAATTATATGTGGGTCATTTCAACTAAGCTAAAATAATTTTCAATTAAACATTCATAAACAATCTTATAAATCACGTCATGCTGGCATATTTGTTGCTCAATTTATTTAATTTGGATGAAGAAATATACTATATAGTATCTTTTAGAACGATTTATTGGAGCTTTCTAAAAATTTCAACTTTTACTTATGAAAATATCACATTGCATAAATATGTTAAATTATAAATTTGGTCTAATGATTATTTAAATAAAGTTAAAGTTTAGTTTCTGTAGTTATGATTTAATAAAAATCCTCATAAATAATGCATATGATTATTTATGAGAAATTTATTAAATCATATAAATAACTATTTATGATCTTATCAACTAATTTAAAAAATCATTCAAATTTATTTCCAACGTTGTGGGGACCATAACTTTTTTCTTTTCTTAATTTTCAGCCCAAATTTTATACTATTTATTAAGTTTCTTTTGTCAATGTATTCACAAATTTTAGAATAATAATAATAAATATTTGATCTTATAGGAATTGGGCAATAAGGGCGATAAGTGATTGATCGAGATCGCTCCAAAAATGATTATCTAATTTAGTTTTTGTGTAAAATATTAAGTTGATTATCCATTTGTGATTTTTTTTTTTAGAAAAAAAACTTAAATATTGTAACAAGAGATGACAGACATCTCTTATTAAATTGTTAATAAAACCAACAATTGTATATGTTATGAAATTTTGTTCAATATTAATATATAAACATATATCAATCATCCATATAAGAATTGAACAATACGATAAATAGAAATAGATGTTTATCATAATTATTTAGTTAAACAATTATTTTCTTAAATAAAAAGTAGAATTAGAAAAATTTTCAAAAATAGAAAATTTAATCAAATATTTACAATCTATAACAAATTCTATCACAGAGAGTCATTGATATGCAATAGTCATAGATGACTATCATTGATAAAATCCAAAATTTTGTTGTAGTTTGTAAATATTATGATTTACTTTACTATTTTTAAAAATGTCTCATAGAATTACTAATAAAGTAACTCTAAATAACTCTTAAAACCAAATACAATTAATAATTGGCTGATACCAAACATAAATTTGATTGTTTAAAAATCACTTGTACATAAATCTCTTTAGTCTATCCTAACTATCGAACACTTGTGTTTTTCTTTTTTCGAACGATAATTTTTTTCATGTGGTAGGGTATTAAAGATTATAAATATGACAGCCATTGGGTAGATTTTTAATATTAGAAAGAGACTAAATAATTTAATTTGTTGCAATGCATTTAATATTTTTTGGGTAAAATTAAAAATAAAAAAAAATAAAGAAAAAGAGTGAAATTATTAGTTAGGTGTTAGGGTGGGGAAAATATATTGGGATACAAAAAATGGACACACATGACAATGAAATAACAAGATCCAAAATTGTACAATAAATCACGTTTTTTTTTTTTCTTTTTTACGGGGGGAGTTTTAACACTAACGTGGCCACATGAATAATCCCAATCTTACAAGTTTTCCCCTTAAATGAATGAATGGCTCTCTTTAGCCTATTTTCATAAATATTTTGCTACAGGTTTGCTCCACATGTAGTGTAGTCCTCAATCGTCGTGGTTAAATACTACTTTAGTTTTGGAGAATTTTCAAAAATAGCAAATTTTACAAAAATATTTATAATTTATAGTAAATTCTATCACTAATAGTCATTGATATGTTATAGTGATAGAAGACTATTATAGATAGAATATAAAATTTTGCTATAGTTTGTAAATATTTTAATTTATTTTGCTATTTTTAAAAATGTCCCATTTTTTTGTTTTTTTTTAATTTATGATGGTTAAAATGTATGATTTTAGTTGGTATATTTTTAAAATATTAATTTTAGATCTTATATTTCTAAAGGGCCATAGTTTTATTTTTGGTTTTTCTTAGATTTTATTTTTTGAAGGATTGAAATGATAAAATTTTATAGTATAAGGTTGGCCTGTGACGGTCCATAGAAAATGGTCACTCGAAGTTTGGTTGGTGATGACGGTTGAAAAAAGGTTGTTGGAGGTTGGTAGGAAGCAGTTATGGAAAAAACGGTAGAAGAAAATTGGTCATTGATGATCGTGTGAATAACAGTGGTCGGAAGTTCACTAGTGATGATTGCGCTGAAGATGGTGGTTGGTGTCAAGTTAGTAGAGATGGTTGTTGGAGTTTTGCTGGCAAGGATAACTGAAGATGGTGGTTGAGTGTTTGGTACAAATTAGGGAGCTAGATTAATCGTTATGGTATGTTTGGATTACATTTTCTTTAATTTAGAAAAGTAACTTATTTTGAAAAAAAAACTATGTTTGGAAGCCACTCAAAATGAATTTTTAAGTGTATTTTAGACAATTTTTAGGAAAAAAAAAGAGTTTAAACAAAAATAAATTTATTGAAAAACAATTTTTTTCTTAATTCAATCTAAACAGACCCAAACACGTGGATTTTTTTCAAAACAACTTACTTTTTAATTTAATCATTTGAAAATGTAATCTAAACACACTTGAGTCCACGCTATTGGTTTGTGAAAGTTTAGGTGTTTTTTGGTATACAAGTTTATATGTTTAATTCATAAAGTTATAACTTACAGGTCGGTTTTGTTTATTTAGGGGTGTAATGGAAAATAATACAACTACAAAAATTTAATATTTAAATTGATACAATTATTAGTGTAAACTTTTAAAATTTAAATACCATTTATTTTTCATTTAGGATTTCTTTTCTTTGGTTTTCAAAGAAAATAAATTTAATCATCATACTTTTAATAAATATAAATTTGTCAATACTAACTAATATTATTATTTCAAACAATAAAACTTGAACTCATATAGACATCTAAAAAAAGTATATATATTAAAATGAAATAAGACAACAAAAATATTTTCAAGGGAAATTCTTATTGATTTGTTTTTTTAGAGAACCTTTCCTTTTTTTTTCTTTTTCTTTTTTTGCTAAAGAACAGTTACTATATGAACTTTTTAAAATTCATAAATTTACTAGACGTGTGTTTAAATATTAATTTTCTATTAGATATAGCATTCGTGTTAAATAGACTGTTCAATACTATAAAAGAATTGGATATACTACTAGAAAAATCGGCTTACATGACTTTAAAAGTAGAAAAATTGCTTCAAATAACAAAAACATTTAGCAAAAAATAGCTCATGACACCAATTTTTTTGCATATTGTGAATATGACAAAATTAGTGATATCATAAGACTATTAAATAGTAATCATAGGCCTATCAGAGAGCCATCACTTTTAAATTTGCTACTTATGTAAATTTAAAAAATGTTGTGACATGTGTTTTATTATCATAATTTTTTTTTTTGCATTTTTTTGCAAAAGTCCCTTAAAAATATATCATTACCAGTATTTGTGGCTCTTTTTTTCAGTCATGTAATCCACCATCAAGGTAAATCCATGGATGCGACTCGTGGAGAAAATGTTGTATATAGATGTTTTATGACATTACATTTCAATTAACATTACTTATTTAATGATACTGAATTTATATCATGGTATCGTTTTCTATGACAACATTTATTGTAAATCTATATCTGCAACATTGACTTTTTCTGTCAACTAAACATTTAACTTGATACAAAAAATAAATTGTCACCAAAGTGACACTTTTGACATATTTACAGTGTCAATAAATTCCTAACGTTGATATTATCAATGCATCATTTAAGTACATAAGTTGACATTTATGTATAGTCATTAGATTATGTTCATGACATTATGGTAATGTCGTACAACTACAACTAATGACATTCATCGTATGTCAAAAACATTTTTTAATGATGGATAATCTTTGATATGACTCATATTATTTTCTGTTCCAAAATTTGCACAAAACAAATATATTATCAAATTTTCATATATAACAATATATTTATCGATGTTTATACAATGAAGCTATAGTATTTTCAATTACAAATCTAGTAGTTACAATATAATTTGTTGTTTATTACTTATAATAAACTATATATATATATATATATATATATATATATAGCTTTTTCTTTGAGTTTTTTCTTACTTCGTCGAGCTTGTACAAAGACCTAAACAAACAAACGTTGATAACAATATAAACGCCAACGTTGATAACAATATTATGCTTAAGTCATAACATGAAAAAGAGTGAGAGTGAGAGCAATTCTTTTAGAAAGAGGAAAAATGAAAAGAAAATGCGAGGATATAAAAAATGGAAAATGAAAAGAGAGGAAAAGTTAGAACCACACTAACTTAAATGCTCAATCTTTAAAATATTATTTATTTGTCAATTTCAACCAAAAAAAATATGTTGGATTTTAAATTTTAAAATATTATTTTTTCTTCAATTTTAATCCAAAAAAATGTTAGAATTTTAATTTTAGAAATAGTTACAAAACATTTTTTAAAATAGCAAAATAAATTGAAATATTTACAAGCTATAATAAAATTTTGAATTATATCAATGATAATCTTCTATCACTATAGTATATCAATGACTATCAGTGATAAAATTTGCTATAGGTTATAAATATTTGGTAAATTTTGCTACTTTTAAAAATTTCCCTTTTATAAATTATAATCAAAATTAGCATATGTTCTTGTATATTTAACCTTAAATTTTCATTCATTGTCATGGTTAAAAAATGGAAGAAAGCAAAATTTTCTCTTCTTGATTACTTCTTAATGACAATTCTTTACGAATTCATGCATTGATGTTACTAATTAAATTGCAATTAGAGTCCAAAAACTTAAAGAAAATATTGTTTTCCACAAAATGATGTTTACAACTTAATGACTTTAATGAAATGTCATTGTTTAATGACTTTTTTTTAACAATCGTTGAACGATGACACAATAAACTTGTCATAGCATTGAAAATGTTCAAAATTTTCTCAATAAAATCGCGCCTTTTTCATTTCAACACATTTCATGACTCTTTTTTCCAGTCATAAATTGATGATACAAAAAACAACCATTTTGATGAAAAATCTGAAAACTTCTGCTTTTTTTTTCCAAAAACACGTTAAATTGATTTTTATGACTCATTTTCTAAACACCATCCATTGTTTGGCTACTATCGAATCAGCCATAGAAGCTCATTTTTGTTGTAGTTAAAGTTATATGTAAAAGTCTAATAAATAGAATAATGAAAGTTCATAAATTTATTTTTCTTTGTTAAAAGTTTAAAAACCTATTAAACATGAAGGGAAGGATTACGAGACAAGTTAAATATACTTTACAAAATTTAAAGATCTATAACCAAAACCCAATGTTTAGCATGTAGTTTATATTCTAAATTGTTATTATTGCTAAATTTGTGACATTTTTCCATTCTTTTAAGTAAAACTTTGTTTTGCCAAATAACTTCATGTGTTAATTAGTGTAAAAAATTGTGAATTGACATAACATTACCTAAAAAATAAGACATTGAAAGCTACATAATTTTTTTCTTCTTTTTACTCCAACAACAAGTGAGATTAGAAAATATGTCCTCTTCAATAGATAACATTAATGATATAACTAAACCAATTAAACTATATGTTTGATTTCACATCAGTTAAACTTAAGATATAGTGGAGTAGATCCATAAACTACATTTCAAAATTACACTTATGTAAGGTCGTGAAATGGATCTTTTTAATAAGTACTTTCTTTATAATATATGAAATAGTAGGAATGAACACGATATATCAAAAAACCAAGTATATCAACTAAAACCAACAGAATTTAAGGCCGTCGATAGGAAAAAAAGAGCTAAGTCGGTGTCAGTTCATAAAAAATCCAAACGACAACATTTTAAAAAAAGTTTCAAAGACTTGATTGATTTACACTCCTTCATAGTTAAAATCAGTTTAAACATTTACTAAGTTGATAATCTGTTGATCGAAAAACCGATTATAACCAATTGATGCTCACCCATGATGAAGAATCAAAATTCTAACCACTAAACTAATATTACATGTTTAATAAGAGTTCTTGATTTGATTAAGAAAAAGTACAAATACATAACATAAAAGAAATATGTCATTAATATCTTTTGATATTTGGTGGATTTCACTTTTTCTTTTTTCTGTTTTCTCTCTTTTTCTAATTTTGTTTAAAAAATTCAGGTGGTGGATTGCACTTTGGTTTCACCAAATATAAAAAATATACTAAA
>JBBPDI010000020.1:2959369-2970194 GCA_037974545.1 Cucumis variabilis | reverse complement strand
CGAATCAAATGATATCAATCAGACTAAACGCTGATAGCCTCGAATTTAGAAGTGAATCGAAGTAGAACAGAAATGAGTGTGGGAAAAGTTGGAAAGTGATTGAAATTGCAAAATAAGTGGTATGAATGAGGATGATAATGCAATGCTTGAAGAATTTACATTTTTTTGAGTTTCACTTTACCAATTTCATAGGAAGTGGAAGCCATAGCTTTTCTGCACTGCCCATTCGCTTTGGATGCCCAATCTTCGGCTTCGCGGTGGAAATGAAGAACCCACACAAACCCCATTCCCCTCGGGTTTCTAAATTCTAACGCGCACTTTCGCACTCGATTTTAAATTTTAAATTCTTTTTCGTTTAAAGTTTAGTGACTTTCCACCTTTAAATTTATATATATACTATATAGTTTTAGAATCACTTTTATCTTTAAAAAATATCACTTTTTGTTCTATAATGTTCATAAAGTAACATTTTAATGGGCTATTTCACACCTGAAAAATGTGTATTGACTCTTCTTTTAAGTCTAGCATCAAAGTACATTACATGTTCTAACTAATTTTGTTCCCATCTTTCTTCTTCTAATTTGGAGGATCAACATGCTTATTGTTTTCCCCATACCTTGTTTAAGTTTAGTTTGCATAATTAATAGAAAAAATAGTAAATATTTTATTATTTTAAAAACTAGACCGAAAAAATATAATTTGAACAGTAAAATATAATATATAAATAAAGAAATAAGAAAATAAAAATCTCAATTTTTTTTACTTTTTTCCACCTTCTCCAAATTCTCTGACCTTAATCCACTAAAACCCTCTATAAAAATCTAAAATAATATTTTTTGAGTCTCGACAATAGTTTTTGCGCCTTCCAGTTGCTTTGCTTCGTTCTGAAGGACTATCCATATTAACCATTAAATTGAGACTTCAATGAAATTTGAATCGGGATGACATTCTTGGTGGTAGATTACTTTGCCATTAAGAGATAATAGATAATGTCTTCAAGACACATGTTAAGTGCGACAAGTGACTATAGACCCTGAGTTTGATTAGATAATGGACATCTATTTAATATAATATTTATATGATAGAATTGTATTTTAACCACTAAATTTAATAAACAATATTTTTTTCAACTAAATAAATAAAAGATGTTTTTCCATTCTCAACCTCCACCATCACCAAATTCAAAGATCCTGTCTTCGGAATTCATCATTGAACACTCACAACCCCTATTTATTTTTTTTTTTAAAAATAACTAGGTTCATCATTTATACGATTTGATTATAACTTATCATACAGTAAATTTTATTTTATTTCCTTTTTAGTATGTGAATGATGATAAGAGATACACAAAAATGAATGATGTTTAGAATATATCTAAATAGTATCCATTTTTATTATTGGACAAAATGAGGCTATTTTATGTCATTCATCTTTCATCTAATCTCACCATCATTTTATTTTCTATCATGAAAATATTTTCTTATTATAACTCAAACTAATTTCTCTATATATATAAATCTGTTTGAGCTTACTTTGCTCAAGAAGAAGAAATCTCAAAATGACAATTTTTTTGTCTTTAAATCAATTAAATAGTTAAATTTTGGAGTGAATTTCTCATTTGATGCCATAATCCTAAATATAGCATATAAATTACAAACTCCGTCCTAAGTCCTGAGTCCGGAGTCCGGCCGGTGGCTGACAGAGAGATCTCTAAAGTTTGGAATTTTATAAATTGTTTTCATTGTTTATCAACAATGGCCAACTTGCCTCCCAAGTTGAGTTTCTGGAAAGCACCCGAGTCCCCATCTTAATAAAAACACAAACTTTTACATTCATTCGACATCTCTTTATGTAATGATTGACATTACTTCGATTTATCAAAAGGAAGAATTTATATATATATGTGTGTGTTTTGTCATTCATATCCATTCCTTCGTTCTGTTGAATCCTAAACAGAACAATCAGATTCAAATTCACATCATCAACAGTGACGGATTCGAAAAATTTATTTGAAAAAAAACTACACAAGTAAGACTTGAAATTTTGTTGCAGGAGGGGAATGACAAGCATTATTACCACTAAACTACCTATAAATATTAAGTAATAATTAATTTTTTTATACATATTATATAAAGACGATAAAGTTGAGGGGGGTTCGAGCCCCCTGGACCTATACTAAATCTGTCGGTATTCATCAACTTACGCATGTTTAGGAGCATTATATGTTGGGTGTTTTTTTTTTTTTTTGACATTCTGACATTTTGACTCTTTCTAAGATATATACATGGGAGAAAAGTGGACATACATTTTTATTTATATCATGAAGACGAATCATAAAATTATAACTAAAACACAAAAGGTTAATAATTTAAAAAAATCTAAAATATTTATTTATTATTTTATATATATAATATTTCTAGAAGTATGTATCAACGCTTATCGAAACATTTCTTAAATTAGAGACTTTTTATTAGCATAGACGTTTTAAACTAGGGACGGATTTATTGAGGGGCTAGGAATTAGGAGCACGTATCTTCTTCCACATTTCCGATCTTTGTATTTTAATATTAATTTTAAAGTGTTAGATTACAATGTTTAATTATTATTAAGTTTTGCCTTTGGTATAGTGTTTGTGTCCTTTTAAAACCTCAAATATTGGATTCAAGTCTTATCTATTACGATATATTGATACCAAATTGAAATTCATGGTTTCAAGATTCACATATGTTATTAATCTCTATCAACTTAGTACTAATTAACAAGTAGTTTTACATTTTTCTACATAGATTTAGAGGTTTTAGATATTTTGGGAATCCTTGACCATGGACATCTAACATATAAACTTTATGGTGTATTTGTAAATGGGTTGTTATATGATGCAAATGGTCATAAACCAAAATTTAAAGAAAGAACCATGAACCATTTAAATTCATAGAAGTTATAAAATTAATTATTATTAGTCGTAGTACAACGCAATGCGAAAATACGGAGATCTAAAAAATAAGGTCATGTCAATTAGTAGAGATGTTTACAGTTCGATTTCAAGCTAAAACTGCATTGAACTGCAAAATGAAAAAAAAAATCTCATACAAAACCAAATTGAACCATACGTTTGTATTAAACCAAATCAAAACCGACCGCATTTGCGGTTTGATTTAAATCCTAGAGAATCTCATACCACCATTCGATAAAATTTGTTTTTCTGTTTTAAATTTTGGACAATCTCAGAGCCATCAAAACACCAAGTTTTATAAAATTTTCGTTTAACTTTTATTTATTTTTTTTAAATGAAGCGATTCAGTTTGATTTTAAAATTGGTTTAAAACATTAAACCGAATCAAACTGCATACTAAAAACTACAAACACATGAGAATGTCAAACACACAAGCAACAAAATTAATCTTCAGATGAGCCCCACAATAACAAATAATATTGAATTTCAAACTTTTAACAACATTAAATTGCACCTTAAATCATGCATTTTACTTGTGAGATACTTTCATTTGAAAAACTTTTAATTAAATTATCATAAGAAGACTACATAACTCATATGAACGTGACGAAGTTTGAAAGAAAATAATACTATCTATATATATAACTTTTATCGTTTGAGAAACTTGGGCTTAGTTTAGTTGGGTAATCTAGATTTTATTTTATATTTTCAAATTCACTTAATTCTATAGATATGTGTTTGGTACACAATTTGAATTTTGTTTTTGAAAACTGTTTTTAGATTCTGTAATCTAAACATTGCAAATTTAAAAAAGAAAAATTTTAAAAAACAACTTATTTATGTTTAATTTTATTGTACCTTCTAAAAAGCAAATTATATTAAGGAATATTTTTTAAAAATAATAAAATAAATTAAAATATTTATAAGCTATAGCAAAATTTTTTATTATATCACTGATAGTCTTCTATCACTATAACATATCAATGACTATTAGTGATAGAATTTGCTATATGTTGTAAATATTTTGTAAAATTTACTATTTTTTAAAAAAATTCCTTATATTATCAAATACATCTAAAAACGTTTAGAAATGAGAATGTCATATTACAAACTCAATTCTTAGTTTTAAATATAAATATGTATTCTATAATGTATTATAAATCATATCATAATACAAAATAACAATTATATAAATATAGATAGATATTAATACTATGTTGATAAATGTCACATCACAAGGATAATTTATCATACGACAAAATTTATTTGATTCATTAAATTTCTCATCCTTTAGTTCTCGAAGTTTAAAAAATGCTTCTAAGTGATCTCTTTTGTTGACTAACAAAAACAAAAAAATGAAGTGATGCTAAGTTTGCAAATTATAAATGAGGTGTGACTTTTACTTATTTATTTTATTTTTAATTTTAGTAAGAATTTATTTTTCTCCTCTAACTTTTTTATTTCTTTCTTTCCCTTTCACGTTTCCACACTCATTCTTCTCCTATCTTTATTTTTCATGGCTTCTATACAAACGTTCTGATCTTTAAAATTCAAACCCTCCACGAATTACAACCAAGATTTGGAAGCCCTCAATTTCATAAAGATTGAAATGTGACTTAAAAGACCCCTACTAAATAGAGATCCTCAAAAATAGCAAAAATATTTATGATAATAAAATTCATGTCATTATATTTTCTAAATTAAAAAAAATAACAAATTTAAAATTCGACAACCATGTAATTATCGTGATAGTCCTATGATTAAATATCACTAATTTGTTCTATACGCAATATTAAAAAAACAGGTAGCTAGTTATTTTTTTCTAAATATTTTTGTTATTTACAATTTTCCTAAAATTTAAGTTTAAGTGTCTCGATTTCAAATTTAATTAGGTTTACAATCCGAGACGAATCTTGAGAGATAATGAATAAATGAAAAGAAAAATTAAAAGTAGTTGGGCTTAACCAAAAACCCAATTGTTTATTTTAATTTTTTTTCTTTTTCCAGATTTTAGTTATTTTGTTCTCCCATATTCATATTCTTTTTGCTCTCCTTTTCTTTTCATGTCTTTTAATTAATCCTCTTCTATCTTAATGTTGAGTGTAGGGCGTACATGTAAAAGGGTCTTTTGGGCATATCTGTGAGAGAGAGCTTCCTTTCTCCATTTTACAGGAAAATTCTTGACGAGGGGGGAGAGATATTTGAAAGAGAAGGGAAAGGGAAAACTGAAAACTGAAAAGTAGAAAGGGAAGTGGAAAGAAATTATCAACCACAATTAGAAAAAAGAAATCATAAAATTAGTAAAAAAAAAAAAAAAATACACCTCATTTCAAATCTGCCTAAAATGAGGTTTGGAAGAAGGAAAGGAGTATGAATTCAATATCATTCTTTTTTCTTCTCATTCCTTCTTCCCTCTTAGCCTTTTGCCTTAATTCGTTTATTTTTATTGTTTTTGTTTGTTAAAATATCATTTTTAATTTTTGAGATTTGAATTTTAGTTATTATTCAATAAATTTTAGTTTAGCATTTCATGCACACATGCATAGTCAAAATTTCAATTTAGGAACGTTAGATTTGACTATTTTAGTCAAAATTTTATTCATTTGAAAATTTTTAATTTATAAAAATATCATAATTTTATTTGAAAATTTTAACCTATAAAATATTTGTGTGTTGTTATATTAAAAACATATAATTAGTTTAAAATAAATATAAATTAGTTGAATGTAAATCATATAATGGAGATTAAGTTAAAAGATTTGACATTAAATTAATTAAAATTGCTAAATACATAATTAATTACTGTTGAGTTGTTAAGATATTTATTTGTTTTTTTATATTGAAAATCCAAACTGCATTATTATTATGTTTGCTATGTTAAAAATAATCAATAATTGTATAGGTATAATTTATGTAACGACCCATTGATTTATTGGCACAAAAGACATGTGTTAAAAATTGATATCATATTTAAGAAAACTAATGAAACTTGTTTTTCGAAAATATGACAATTCGATAAATTAAAAATATAAATATTTGTATACTAAATTTAGAATACAAATTTTTAAAAAATACAAAGATACAAATTTTAAAAAATAATAATAATAATAGTTCTTCCTCGCACGTTATCATAGTCCTTACTTTTCCATAACCCAATAATTATCCTAATCTTTCTCTCATAATCCTTTCCTTCTTTAAACGGTTCTTTAAAAATTAATATATATATATATATATATATATATATAAACTTTTAGAACCAAATAAACTCAAACATCAACACCAAAAATTAAAGAAAAGAAATGTATTCTTTTTTGCCCTTTTATCCTATAATAAAGCACATGTAATTGATTCCACCCACTTTTGTGGAGAACATTAAACTGAGGCCACAGACTAAATTGCGGGTGAGGCAATGAAGACTCTATTAATAATAACGATTTGCCCACTGAATTAGTGTCCAGGTTCAATGAACCAAGCTTAATTCATCGCCCTACCCATTACCCAATCTTTGTCTTTTGTTTTCACAAAATTTAATAAAATTTCTAATACTAATTTAATTGTTTTTAGCAACGATTACTTAAAATTGTGAATTTTATTAAAGTTATTGGTGTTGTTATGGCATAGGTTATGGTTATGAATATACATGATGTTTAAATCTACATTTTTTTCTCTCTAAAATAGTAACAAAAGTAATCATAATTATAACCATAATCTTATAATCCAAACCTTTATAGTAACTTTCAAACACAATAGTAATTTGTAATTTTCAAACACAATCGGATTGAACTCGTCAATTGGATTGCACCTTTTGTTTATAAATTTGGATGTAGGTCCCCTATGTTAGTATGTGATACAAATTCACATACACACAAGTAAACAATACTGAACGAAATTACATGGATTCACTTTTGAAATTATTATTAACTTGTTCTCATTGGATTAAGCGTGGTAAAGTTGATACTTGATTTGTTGTTTTATAAATATGAAAATCTAAAAATTCACACCTAGCTAGCTATATCTATAAATATAATAATATTATTTTTTTTATCCATCATAAACTATAATTCCCTCTGTGTAATTTATATTAGCTAATGGATAAAAAAAAATTCAAAATTGTATTTAGTTTGCATTTTCAAGTATTCAATTTAGAAAATAAGTTGTTTTAAAAAAATTAGAATAGATAACAATCACTCAAAACAGTTTTCAAATGTATGTTTTAAACAATTTTCATCAAATTTATTGAAAAAACGTTTTTCTTTAAAGTCAATTCAAACAAAAACAATGGTTCACCAAAATGGGATTGTGTGATTTCTAAGGTTTTGATTAATTAATAACCATTTTAATTTGGCTTCTTTTTCAAACCAGACCTCTAAATACAACCTCTCTCTCTTCTCTTTAGGATTAGTTTATAATTATTATTATCAAGTCAAGGTTTAAAACTTAATAATAAAATAATAATAATAGTATTAATAGGATTCAAATATTTCTTTGAAATAGGTGAAATTATTAGAAATTTCGGAAGAACAAGACTAAATTTAAGAAACATAAATCTTTGGTCTGTATTTATTTTTCTTAATTAAGCCTACAGTAAACTAGTTTTTTAAAAAAAAAAAAATTTCCTTTGTTTGAAAAACAACCAACTATTCAAATATTTATTTGATAGAAATTAAAATTAAAAAACTAAGATCTCATTGGACAACTGTTTTCCTTTTCCTTTTTCTTTTTTTTCATAAAGCTAAATTTTGAGAGTAATATATATATAGTTGTTAAAACAACTTGTTCAAAAGATGAACAACAAAAAAAATGTTTGTGTAAGAAATAAGTTATTATAGTTATAGGTTATTATAGTTTGAGTTTGATGTATAGATTATTTTAGTTTGATAAGTAAATAGTAAACATTGTAGTAAATAATAATAATAAAAAAAAGAAATGTTAAATAGTAAAAACAGGAACAAATTAGAAAAAATAGTGTTTGTTGTAATTAATTGAAGATTTTAAAATAGTATTTACTTTAACAATAGCCAAATGATTACTACTAAACGATGTCAAAGTTAATTTTAAGAAATTAAAAAGTGGTTATGAAAATAAAAATGGGCATCAAAATAGTTAGGAAAGGGAAGTGTTGTCGAAATGACAAAACTTGGGGGAAAGAAAGAATCTTAGGAAGCCGAGTAGGAAAAAAGGTACTGGGAATCTCCAATGGTGAGTATTTACAAAGGGATAAGTTTCAGATTCACTTCCCACTATTTCCTTTCATTCTCTATCGTGGTCCATTTAGATTCTCTTTTCCTACCTCCATCCTCCCAAAAACCACTTTTTCCCAACTTTTTGTTTCAAGTGGAAAATTTTTAAACTATTTATCAAAACTTTTTGTATATAAGTTTATATATATATAATTTCTTTTAGATATCTCGTTTTGGATGTGATTTTAAAATTGTAGGTACTTTTGTATTAGTTTTGTTGTAGTTTCACTTCTTTTTTGAATAGTTTTTAAATTTTTTGTTTATTAAATCAAAACTATATATGTTTGGTAAATGATTTTGTTTTTGTTTTTTTTAAAAAAATGTGTTTTTATATTTTTTTTTCCAGTTTACCTTCTTAATTTTAAAAATAAAATTTGTCTTTCAAAAAAATGAATTAGTTATCAAACACACTTCTTTTTAAAAATTAAATTTCAGAAACAAAAAACAAGAAAATAAATGAGTTACCACACATCCTCCCATTTTTTGTTTTTGTTTTTAAAATTAAGCTTATTTTCTCATACAAGAATTTGTAACTTAATACATTTGTTTAATTCTTAGTTAAATTTTGATTTTTTTTTTAAATCATTGGTAAAATATTAATAGCAAATTAGAAAAAAAAGTTGGTAAAAACAGTGTCTACAAATTTAATTTTAGAAAGAAAAAAAACAACATATTTACCAAACAACCTTAATATTTAAACTTAAGAATTTTAACAAAATTAAGAGGTATTCAAATCTATATCTAATAAATAAATTAATCCTTTATTTACTTTTTATTTTTTGGTTTTTCTAGGATATTTAAGAAAGAAAAAACTTTAAAACTTTAAGAGATTATTATTCATTTTCTTTATAAAAAAAAGTTAAGAACTTGTTACTCATTCAAGTTATGGGAAATATTGGAAGTTTAGATTTTAAAGTTGTAATTAAAACTATATGTTTATTTTTCTTCTTTATATGATTTTGGAAGAATGACCAAGACCAAGCAATGAACTGAACACCACCAACAAATTTTAAATGTGAAATTTAAAGTTTAGCCCACAATTTTATTATTTGACTTCAAAATTTCAAACGTGTTTAATAAGTTTTGAACTTATATTTTACCTCTAATAAATTTATGAAATTTAAATTATATATTAAATGGAACTATAAATTTCAAAATTTATATTTAACTCGTCGTATTAAAAAACTAATAGACAATTATCTATTAATGTATAGCTAAATTTTACATTTAAAAAAATCCTACACACTTTTAACTGTATGCTTAGAAAGTACGTCATGGTCTCAATTTAATTAAATATTTGCTAAAGTTTAATTAATTAATTATATATATATAATTAAAAGTTTAAAAGTCTATTACACAATTTCAAGAGATAAGACAAATATAAAATTCAGAAATATATTAATTACTTTTAGAAGTTTAGAGATAAAATAGAACATATAATAAAAAAAATATGAAGAAATATAATGTCATTAGGTTTTGGGTTTAGTTTTCGTTTAATCTCTCTCCAAAAAATTTAATTTTCACTTTGATTTTCAATAAATATTTACTTTCTATTTTTAGTTTTCATGCCTACCATTTATTTTTAGAGGTTTAAAATAAAAAGAATGGTCATAAATGATAAAATAGACAAACTAGATAATAAATAATTTATATATTTTTATTTTTTTAAAAAATTTCTTAAAGTAACTATAATTAATTAAGTTTTACTATTTTTCAAGATATAAATAAACCAAATCCACAATTTTAAAAATAGATATATAATATTTAAAACTTTAAAGATCAAACAAAAACAAACAAAAACCTAAACTTAACGAAAGCATTTTATTTTCCATAAAATAGTGCCAAATACTTTTTAAAGAGCATTTTTTTACCAAAAAAAAATGTTAAACTATTTATACCAAAAGTACAAATTTCATTGCTCACAATTTTTATATAAAATATAAATATTTTTTAAATTTTTTATTTACATTTTTCAAAAAAATAAACAGAGGCCAAATATGTAATACGACCAAATTAAAATGTAAGAAATAAAGAATCTTGACAGAATCCGTGATACACGTTACTAATTAATTAACAAGTCATACGCGGACGGAAACGGATAATATAATCTATACGTCGTCGTTCGTGCCTGTCGTACAGATTTCAGCTGCTGACGTGGCACACATGTGGTACCAACTACCGTGGGCGAAGTTGTAGTTTCTTCGCTTCATCATCATCTTCGTGAGTACTATAAAATATACACAACGTTCATTCCTTTTCTTCCTCTCCAGAAAAAAAGAGGAAAAACTTACCATTTCTCTGGAAGTGAGAGAAGAGATAGAGAAACCAAGAGGGAGGAAGAAACACAACTCAACAACTCTCAAATTTCGAAGCTAAAACCCTAATTTCCTTTTAGCTTGAATATTCCTCCCCATTTCTCTCTGCTCTTTGATTTTTCCTTCGTTTTCTCTTCCTTTGTGCTTCGCATTGTTCACTAGATCAGACGAAAAAGAAGAAAAAGAAAGAAAAGATCTCTCTCGCTTTCCGGGAAAGGTTTTCGGATCTTTGCGTTAGACTTTAAATCTCTTCATCTATATATACCACGATCTTTTCTTGGACAAATTATCTCGTTTATTTTTACCATGTCGTTTGT
>JBBPDI010000020.1:2837446-2854637 GCA_037974545.1 Cucumis variabilis | reverse complement strand
TCCGTAGTTAGCTCTGGTACGCCTGCTGGAGTTTTCCCCCTCTCCTCCTCAAGTTCGTAAGATTGAAGTTTTATGATATTTCAACTTTCCATTTCTTCATGTTCATGCCTTGTGCCAGTTTGATTTGGGATTAATGTTGCGAAGGATTGATATCGGGTAGTGTCTAGAGTTTCCAGTTATGTTTTGTTTGTGGCTTAACTGTAAATGGTGACCGACGGTGTGGCGACTGGCGAGGCAAAGGAGATTGAATACAAATAGATGGAGAAGGCTGGCTGGCGTGGCGATGGAGATCGAAGAGATGGAAGAAGAGGAGACGAGAGATGAAAGAGGAAGAGGAGATGTGAGATGTGAGATGTGAGATGAGAGAGATGGAGAGACTGGTGTAGTAGTGGGTTTTAAAAAAACAGCACACTCCAAAATAAACTTATATATATTTGGGTTCGGTTCGGTTTGAAAAACAGTTTTTAAAATAGAACCGACCTTTTAAATTTGGTTTGGACTATTTGAAACAGCAAAAAACTGTATTTTTGGTTTTGTACATAAATCGGTTTGGTTTGATTCGGTTTTACAATCAGTTCAATTTTTACCGTTTCACTATCGGCCCCGAGGCACGCCATTACTCTCTTATATAACTTTAAATTACATTTCTTTTCTCTTTTTTTTTTAAATTTTTACAAATACTAAATTTTACAAAATATTTACAAATTATAGAATTCTATGACTTATAGTTATTAGAAGGCTATCAGCAGCGATAGAATTCAAAATTTTCTATAACTTGTAAATATTTTAATTTATTTTGTTATTTTTAAAAAAGTCATTTTTTTCCAACACTTTTTTGTGTCGGGCTTGAGAACGGTCCCTAAACACATAGTCCATTTCATTGTTCATTTCAGAAAATTTAGATATGCCACTTTGTTAGATTTTGAAGATAAAAATATAATAGATAAGCGTGACAATGGCAAATTTTAATATAACAAACTAAAAAAATAGCAAATCTAAAAATATTAAGAATTTTTACAAAACCAGAGGTTACATAATGTTTTGGATTTTATTATTTGTTTATACCTTTTAGGATAATAGGTGTTACATTGTATTTGCAAACTAAAATCAATTTTGAAAAATAGTAACTAATTTATGATATTTTCAGAATTTACGTGATTTTCCAATATCTCCTAAATATATGTCTATAACTCACAACAAATTTTTCATATTTTTAGTATTTAAATCAAATTAATTAACATTTATTTATTTAATTCATAAAACTTATGTTTAATAAATATTTTTCCTGAAAAATTGCTAAAAGATTTTAAACCGTTTTTTATTTATTAGATTTCATAATATTTTGAATTAAAACAATATGAAATCTAATCCCTAAAATAATGACAATCATTAATTGAGTCTTTTTTTATGATTTATATTTCAAATTATTTTTTAAAACAATATTACATAATACGTAGTTATTTTAATTTATATTTCAAATTATACACTTATTTTGGTTGATTTTTATTAAAAAAATAATTTATTGTGCCTCTTGTATCGAAGATTTACCTTCCTTTGAAATCTTTGATCAAAACACATTGGAACGAGCATGCAAAATCTGCAATTAATTCAGAAGATACTATTATATTAGCTTTACTTCCTTCAAACAATTTTGACAAGAAAAAAAAAATGTTACCAATGGCATCTTTTCTCCTTCTTCTCCTCTTTTTCGATCTTTGAATTCATTGAGTTGGTTGGGGTCAAAGTTTAGGTGGAGTTAGGTTATATCTTCTTGCTTCTAGGATTTGTATGAATTCCGCTAGTTTAGTTAGCGTGTGTGAAATCTGATTAACTTGACTTGTTAGCTGTTTATTCTCTTTTGTTTTGTGTTTTCCCTTTTTTTTATATATATGTATCATGTATGTATGTATATGGAGTATTTTAAAATTTCCTCTTAGACATAAAACGTAGATTTGGGTGCGTAAAATAAGACACCCCCCTTCTGTGAAGCCTTAAAGCCCGAAGCCCTGGGCCTTCAAACTTTTTGGAAGGAAATGGTGGAAGAATTCGGTGGAGAGTTTTGATCCCTTTCGGTGAAGGGATTTCAATGATTTTCGGTGGAGGGTTTAATTTTTTGGGAGAGTTTTTTTTTTTTAAATTACACTGTATTTGGAGTTTATTCCATTACTGTGTTTACAATTCACGTTTTATAGTTATGTAGGGGCATTTAAGACAATTTTCTGACTATTTCTTTTTGCAAATTTTTCTATTTTT
Source organism: Cucumis variabilis (assembly GCA_037974545.1). NCBI lineage: Eukaryota > Viridiplantae > Streptophyta > Magnoliopsida > Cucurbitales > Cucurbitaceae > Cucumis > Cucumis variabilis. The sequence continues at coordinate 2,852,384 of JBBPDI010000020.1, read as the reverse complement.
CTATTTTGTCAATTTAAAAATATTTTTGTCATTTATCCAAAGTGAATCTTATATTTTGTCATTCTTCTTGTCAGCCCAAAATATTAAGCCTACCAGCACCATTTCTATTTGCACTAAAAAAATGATAAAAATATTCAAATATCTAATTTTAGTCCATATACTTTTAATAAATCTTAAATTTAGTCTCTCAAAGTTAATTGATTAAAATAATAACAATAATAATTTTTATAAAATGTATATTTTTTTTCAAAGTGATAGTAAAAATGATATAAATAACAAAAAGTGTTTTCAAATAATTAATGATGCAGTAGCATTAGACTCCTCTCATTATAGATATATTTATGTCCATCTGATATAATCATGATCAGTAAGTTAATCTTTCACAAGTTGTTCGTAATCTTGATTAGGTAAAAAAAAATTGTTTTACCCGTGAGACTACATCTTGCTCCTTAATTAATTATCATTGATTCACTATTGAACAATTGGTTTTAAGGTCTAATGTATAAACTGAATCCCTTTCGGTCCAATGAGAGGGTGGGACCCCTTGTTCAAGACTTGGATCCAATTCTTAAGAGAACAACCTATCTAGTAATCTACTAACCCTAAAGCGGGTAGGAGTAAAAACCTTGCATCCTATGTCCCTAGCCATCCACCCACTCTTATCCTTGAAATGGGAGACTTATTGGGCCAACACTGTTGAGCTACTCTTATCTATGCAGATCTAAAGATAACTTTGTTTGAATAGAAGTTCATATTGTTGCCACATGTTCAAGACAACGCAGAGCTTGTCGGCATATTCATATGTTGTTAGCATTAGTCTAAAGGTAACAACTACTAAATGACGAACTAGGAGAATGCGATAAAATGTGTATTTCTAGCATGCGTTGCTATTCATGATAATAAAATGATATCGTGCAAGTTTTTTACTTTATCGTCCAAGTATAAGCGAAGAGAGATTACCTGAGAAATCCAAGGTCGAACATAGGGAATTTCAAGTTCCTAACTATACTATTTGCATTCAAAATCATGTTGTATAAATTGTAAACGTATGAACAATATGTGAATAATCCTAGTTATTTACACTACGGTGATTGGCAGTGCAAGTTGAGCACGGTAGGATGGCATGACGAAAAGTGCTCTTCAACATAGGGAAGGCAGAAAAAGGAAATGTAATTACTAGACAGAATAAACGATGCTTCAGTACTTAGAAGAGATACAAGCAACTAAATCTTGAATTGAAAATATTCTTAATTTTTTAAAAATCTAATGTCTTATTTTACCCCATCAATCCAACATTTGAAACAATGATCTCATAAAATAAGTTAAGAGCATTCCATCAATTAGACTATATTAAAGAAAATCTTCTCACCTCAAGAAAATGAAAAATTAGTACAATTTACAATTTCTCAAAATCGAGATAGGAAAGAGATTTTTTAAAAAACATTAATTGAAACCATTTTTTCTTGGGATTAAGTTTGGACTCTAAAAGATGTGATCCCTCACCTCAAGAATTCTAAAAAATCGGACTCTCAAATTTCCTAGATTTTGTCGTAGGATTTTCTTTAAGAAAAATGATATAGGTTATTAGAAAAGGTTGATTAGGAAACCTTATGAAATCATAGATTAAATTTGAACGTTTAAAAAGCATAAAAAAATTATAACATTAAAGACAAATTTTTTAAATGATTTTTGTGAAAGATTTTAAAACATAGAAAATTTTAAATTAGAAGGATTTAAAAGCATTGAAAATTTTAATTAGAAAGAGTTCAAAATTTTAAATAGAAAAAAATGAGGCTTAATAGAAAAATTAGTTAAGTAAAAACAAGAGTAAGAAACATCATAATAAATTATACAAACATAAAATAATATATTAAGATTTTCATAAAAAAATATTCGAGATCAATCTTGGACTCCCAAATTTCCTTGATTCCATCGTTAGATGTTTTTTTTTAAATAATTAAAAATATTAGAAAAAACTAAACAACTATTAGCAAGAATATATTAAATAGACCATAAAGCAAACACAAAACATTTAAATAAGCATATGTATAAGGATAAAAATGTAAAATAAAAAATAATCTATAAATAAAATAAAATATAAAACAAAATTACTAGAAAAAAAAAGAAAATAATAACAAAATAATGAGTAAAAAATAAATAAACAAGATATAAAATAATATACATAAACAAATAAATTTGTTATTAGAAAGAAAGAAAAATGTAGAAATAAGATAATAAAGAAATGATTATACACTACAAGAAATTAGAACAATCATGACACCGTAAACAACATCGACGAAAGGTGCGTCGGCGTTTATCCCCTTTCGCCGACGCACGAAACTTCACGTCGGGGAATGCCCCTTTTTGTGACGTACAAGAACTACACATCGCAGAAAGTGTAAAATTAAATTTAATGGGTTCACTTTCTGCGACGTGTGGCAGCAGACATCGGGGAAAGGTTAAATAAACCTTTCCCCGACGTCTATATGCCAAAACGTTGCAAAAAGTTGAAATTGAAACGATAAATTTTTACTTTCCACGATGTTTGGTAGGCAACATCAGGAAAAGTTTGAAAATTGTTTTTTATTTAAACTTTCCTGAATGTCGTGTGGAGTGATGTAGCGAAAAGTCTAAATAATAAATCAATATTTGTACTTTTTCCAACGTCACTTTGCCACACGTCGCAGAAAGTTTCTGTATTAAAGTGATAATAGTCACGTTTCCCAGACGTGTGGTAGGATAAATATTGGGAAAAGTATAAATAATAAATTCATTGTTTCAACTTTCTTCGACGTATGTATTACACACGTTGAGGAAAGTCCCTTTTCCCGATGTTTTTGAAGACGTCAAGAAAAGTCTACCCTATTTCTTTCCCTCCAACACAGAACTAAATCATAAATGAAGAGAAATCGAGAGAGGCAGAGGAAGAGGAGGAGATTTTTAAGTCTGTCCTTGCTGTTGCTGCCGCCACCGCTACTGCCGGAAGTCTTCATCCGCTGCCGCAAAACCAAACCGAAGGTTATTTTCTTTTTTCTTTTTTTGAATTATATATGTTTGTATGATGTATGTGTGAAGTGTATGTATATGTATGTGCAAAATGTATGTATAGTGTAAAGTATATGTATATGTATGTATAGTTTAATGTGTATGTATATGTATGTATAGTAAAAGTGAGCACTACATCACTCGATAGTTTCAGATGATTTATATAGTTTTATGTTGAAATCAATTAACATTATTTATTTAATTTATTTGAAAGTATAATGTTTTGATCATCATCATTTTTGGAAGGAATCAAATATGTGCAAGGTTGTTACGGCGCAGTAGCCTTACAATCACAGGCGCGACATAAACTCGTTTCTTCAAAGACAAACAGAGCTTACTGAACTACACAGTTGACTGGTGAACCGTGTCGAGTTATTCAGAGAAACACAAGCCAGTAGTATTTACGAGTTCATTTCACCAGCAGCAGAGGACGCTTTTGTAAGTTTAAGAAAACTTTATATTTTGTTATACTTTCAATTCTGCTTTTAAGTCTGATCATCTCTCAAACTTACAAGCTTGTATTGTGCATAATCAAATGGTGGTCAGTCTCAGCACGTCCCAGATGATTCTCAACCACTAACTGAGGACGAGATATGCAAGACAGTTTTAGATAGAAAACTAGACTACTCAAAAGGTCTTGGTTGGGGCCCAAAACCCAAGCCTATAATGAAGTGTCGCTTCATCTTCTTCCACCAATATGTATGACCACCAGACACACATAACGGAGGTTAGCAAACTAAAGGCGAGCCTTGAAAACAATAACCGAATGATCGAAGAAAAACGTCTGAGAGAGGAGGAGCGAGGTCGACAAATGGTGAATCATGCACGACAAATGATCGAGGAAATGAGTCAGGGACAGGAAGGCCCATGATCATTTGGGGTACGCACTTTTCACTTTTTAATTTGTTTAATTTTTCATATGTGATATTCTAACTCTACTTTTATATCATTTGTAGGTTTGTCGTCCGTAACTAGAGCGCACTAGAGCATTAGCTTACGGGTTTTTTTTTATTAATGTATTTACTTTGAATTATGTAATTGTTTTTGTGAACATATTTTAGGTATATTGTTTGTAATTAACGAAAATATTTTCATTTTTATAATTTACTGCAAATTTTACCATGTCGGAGCTAGCTAAATTAACTAAAACAATGACAAAATAAGTAAAATAATATAATATAAAATAAATAATAAAACAAAAAAATAATATTTAAAGCCTTCCCCAGCACACGTTTGTCATGTTGCAGAAGCCATTTGCGACGTCACGTCGCGAAAACCCTTCTACAACGTTCTGGCAGCGTTTCGGCAAACACTTCCCCATCGTTGACTCGATCTGCATCGAGGAAAGTATCCCTGATATGCTTTTCTCGACATATCTATCGACGTCGTGCTTGACGTCGGAGAAGGTTTTTCCAGCGTGGTTTAGGTTTTCAGCGATATTTTGCTACGCCGAAAAAACCTTATTTCTTATAGTGATAAGAGAAGAAAAATTGAGAAATAAGAACAAGAAAAAATAAACATAAGTGAAAAAAAAATATAATATTAAATAGTATATAAAAAAATGAAGAAAATACTAAAGAAACAATAATTAATGCTAGAAAAAGAAAAAAATTAAATAAAAGCAATGCTAATTATAAAGAAATTAAAGATAAATATATAAAGAATAAATTAACAAAGGAAATAAATAATAAAATGTAAGCAAATATGTACAATAAAAAAATTATATATTTAAAATAGAAAGCTCACAAGATAATAAAGAAATAAATGTAAAAGAAAGAAAAATAGAAAATAGGAAGAACAATAACTAAAAAAAGAAAAGAAAAAGAAAAGTAAAATAAAAAATGTTGAAATCCAAAACAACTCTCTTGTTGTTTGAAGTGTGGATCATTAGGGTCTAAGCCCCATACACCTTCAACTAAGTTAGAGTTTTTCTTGTGTGTTGGATTCTTGGAATTGTAGAGAGCTTTATGGAAAAAGATGAAGATTTAGGAGTTTGTTAGAAGAGAAAACAAAAATAGATGTTGTAGATCTTTTGCTTTTTTTTTTTAAAGAAGAAATGAAGGCTAATAGAAATAGTGACTATACCGAGGTTAGAGGTTTAGATGAAGAAGAGGGAATGTTGGAGGTTGTAAAAAAATCTCTAAGGTTTTTTGTGTGGCCTTTTCTTTTGGTGTTGTTGTTCTCCACAGAGGAAAAAGAAGAGATTATTTATAGCCAAAATCATTTCTTCAAATGACTAAAAATTCAAAATGGTGGGCTTGTTTTGAATTTGAAAATAATACTAACATAAGCATTCATTTCAAAATGACATGGAGCCTTTAATGACCAAAACCAATTTCAAAAAGTTATCATATTTAGTATTTCTCCATCTACCTTAGTTAGCCTAACTAATTGGTTTAGTGACTTTAACAAAACTACCTACAAAGCTTAAAATGTAGTTAAATAACATTTTTTTTCTCCACAAAAGTTGGTTGATCATAAAAAAAAAAATTAATGCGAAATTAATCTAGCAATTGAATTAATTTTAAATAAGGTCGGACAAAATTAGGTGGCTACACATAGTTAGCTCAGGGTTAAGATTGAGTTAATAAGGTCATCTTTATACAGTCAACTATGTTATAACTTAAAAAAGTGCCCATTTCATGATTTCAGTCTTATATAAACTCTTTACATAGGATGCCCTCACTTTCATGTCTCTACATGAACGATTCAGAATCACATTGTTTGTACTAACTATAAAGTGGATCACATTCATACTGTCCCCAAAATAAAGGGTCCAACCTTATTCATACACTATAAACTGTTTGAGTTATATACTTGAACTTGATCCACGTTTATGTCTGTATAAAGTTCAAGTCTACACTAGATAGCCTCAGGACCTTAGTTTATAGGAATCAAGATTATAGTGTTCTATTTTCAATAATAAGTCCTCAAGAACCACTTTATTGAATAGAATATAATTTAAATTACAAAATACGAGTTTTCGAACATAAGTTCCAACAATATCATCATCATAGACAATAAATACAAAAATCTTCAAGTCTTGGAGATCTTTATGATCAAAGTGCCCTTGATTGTATCCCTAAGACTTGACAAAAGTGGTGAACCCGTCAAACCAAGTTTTCGGTGAATGTTTCAATCCGTACAAAAACTTCTAAAGCTTAAAAACTTGATTATCAAACTGAGCTTCAAACCCTGGAGAATGACTCATATACACTTCCTATTCTAAGTCTTCATTAAAAACGCATTCTTAACATTAAGTTGATATAGGAGTCAGTCATTTTTACAACAATTGACAACAATACTTTAATAATATTTAACTTTGCAATAGGGAAAAATGTCTCAAAATAGTCTAACTCCATAAGTCTGAGTGAACCCTTTTGCAACTAACCTAGCCTTATGTCTTTCGAGGGTACCATATGTTCTGTACTTGATTGCAAATACTCATTTGCATCCACAGTCTTATGCCCCTTGGGAAGTGTGCAAAGATCCCAAGTTTTTGTTCTTTTCTAGGACTCTCATTTCTTCCATGACAACAGTTTTCCACTCAGTGCACTTAAGGCAAGGTGGATATTCTTAGGTATTGTGGTAGAATCAAGGCTAACAGTGAAGGCCCTGAATTGAGGTGAAAGGTTCTCGTACAAAACATAATTAGAGATATAGTGCTTAGTATAAGATCTGGTACCTTTCCTTAGTGCAATAAGGAGGTCAACGGATAGATCATACTTACTAATGTTTCTTGGATGGTCTTGCTAAAATGTTTTCAGTAAACTCTATAATGAGCTCATTTTTATCAATCTTATCCTCTCTGTTTGTGATGACTCCATCAACTCTACCCTTCTCAACCATATTTTCAAGGACGAATGCCTCAAACTTGTCATTCTTAAATTCATCATTTTCACTAGCCTTACTGTCGGTATGAGAGCCAATGAAATACGTCTTAAACCTGTCATTCTTATTAATCCTGTTGTTAAAATGTGAGTCAATAAAGTTAGTCATACCTTGATCTCATAAAGGTTAAAAGTCTTGGACCATAGTCATCTAGACAGTAGGAGAGCCAACTTCTTTTATGAGATTCCTCATATAGTAGATTCTCTAGGCAACTCTATTTGTAGGTAGAACTGTAGTGTGAGAATTTAGGTTAGGTAAGGTAACTATAGTAGGACAAGTAGACTCCAAAGGAACCACATAGTTAGACTCTTCATTCACACTCTCTCCATGAAGTAGGCTAACAAAAAAGAAATGACGATCCTTAAGAAATGTGACATCCATGGCAACAAATTACTTACAGAAAGATGGATGGAAACATTTGTAGCCCAATTGGTGAAGAGGATACCCAACAAACATGCAAGCCTGCGCCTGAGGAGAGAATTTAGTTTTATTAAGGTCATGACTATTGAACATAGGTTGTACAACCAAACACCTGAAGGAAAATATCATAGATGAGACAGCTGGAGGGGTAAGATCCTTAAGGTAGTCCAGGGGTGTCTGGAGGTGTAGAACACGATAAGGCATTCAGTTGATGAGATGAGTTGCAGTAAGAACAACATCTTATGGTCTCCAAACATCACTATGAACAAGAGTGAAAGGTTGGGTTGGCTTGTATGGTTGTGAGGGAAAGGAGACTTGATGTTGTTTAGCCTTAACACATATATCACAAGCTAAAGAAGAAACATCAATCTTAGAAACACAAGATCTATGTGGAAACCCTAGAATAGGGAGAAACCACAATATATATGTTTCTTATTATTTTCTGTTAATCATAAAGGTACAAAAGGGAAAATTTTAGGTTCATTTTTTAAAATAGCAAAATAAATTAAAATATTACAAGTTATCAAAAATTTTTAGATTCTATCAATGATAGTCTTCTATCACTATAGTATATCAATGACCATTAGTGATAGAATTTGTTATAGGTTGTAAATATTCTGTAAAATCTGCTATTATTGAAATTTTTCAAAAAATTTATAGGCAACACAAACCTAATTAAAAGAATAAAAAATAAGTACAAAGTAAATCTTAACTACCCATGGGCTTTCATCAAGGCCTAAGCCCACTATTTCTAACGCTTATTGTTTTTTTTTCTAAAACAACTCTATCCACCCATGAAGGGGGCTCCTCTTCTATCCAAACACGGGAAAATAAAGTATTATTAAACAGATAATTCTTTGTTTATTTAAATAACAACTTTCATTGAGAAAAAAATAAAAGAATACAGAGGAATACAAACACAAGCCCACCAAAACACCTAAACTAAAGGAAGGGGTTTCAACTAAAAACACTTCGAAGTAGAAGCTCAAACGGACACATGAAATCTCACTGAAAACCAAATCTCACAATGGCCTTTGTCCCAACCTTTAAATACTTATTCCCCCCCCCCCCAATCCCAAATAGTCATGCACGTCCTAGGATACCACAAAAAAGCTGCCTTTCTCTCTAAAATACAGATGGAGGAGGAACTCCTCAATCGTTACACAAACACATTGAACTCCTGCAAAAAGAAACTCCACAAAGTTTTCGTATATTGGTAGCCCCAAAGGAGATTATCCAAGTATGTCTCTACCTTCAGACAAGAATACAACCAAAAGGCCCTACAAGAGAAGTTCTTCTCCTAACAAGCCTATTGATAATGTTCACACGATCAAACAAGACTTTCCAAATAAAGAACCTAACTTTTTTTAAGAACCTTATCCTCCAAATCACATCAAACACAGACTCCCCTCATGGATGAGGGATCCAATAACAATCTGAAGAAGGATTTACAAGAAAACCCTTTACTAGGATTCAGACTATAAATGCGAACATCCCTCTTCCCTTCTCTAAATGTCCACATCTCTAATAATTTAAGAAGAGAGGCAACATCTGTTGTTTCTCTATCGAACAAATGCCGATGGAATCCAAAGAAAAAAAGACATGGAGTTATCAGCCCAAATCAAGAAATCTAAGCAATTTTTAAAGGAAGATAAGACAAACAATATTTTGTCATCAATAAAAGGCATATGAACAATCAATAAACTCCAGTGTATGGAGAGGAGGAAGTGTGTGTGGAGGCAGTGCAGTACGATAGTACTGTATGTGTGCTGGAGGGGAGGAACGACAGAAAGAGAATTCAGCCAAAAGTCCATGGTGCAAAATGCACTAGCAAGGAGCAAGCAACTAATGTAGTTATAAATTAAGCAAAGAAACTAAGTCTTAGGCTCTTAGTAGTTTCGTAAGTTAGGTTGGTAGGTCAATTTAATCATTGGAATTGATGATTTGAACCAATTAATTAATTTCTAACGGCTAGAAAAAGTATCAAAACCCCAAACCATAACAAAATATGTCTTAGTAAATTCTATTTACTTTTGCCAAATATAATTGTATTAATCTACAATATTGTACCACAATATTACAAGAGGCAAAAATAGTTCAGTAGACATGAAAACCAAACAATCATTTAGGGGAAGGCTTCAAGTTGCAGAATATGTCCAATAGCATAGTCAGATAACAATGCGCACGTCCCATCTATGCTATACTATTGAAGAGCTCCTCCTCTCACTTCTTAGAGAAATTTGCAAATCATATGCTCCAACTAATGAATGGCAGTTCATCAAACGAATTGCGGAAAGTGGAAACCAGTGGAAAAAGACATCCACTTACCAGTACCAGCATGTAAAGCATTGATATCCAAGCAACAACTCTAAACTTTTCCTATCTGACATTCAAATGTACCAATCTAATTACCAGTTTCCTCATTTCTACGCATCGGAGTGGAACCTGGATCGTTCAAGAAAATTGTGCTTCAAAGGCAACCCAGAAAAATAAACTAAATTGAACAAACAATCAAAACACATGGGGTTTCAACGAATCTCTCATTAAGAAATGCAAAAAATAGAAATGTTCACATCTACCACAACTATCAGCTAGAAAGAACTGAGACTAAACAAGCCCAATCCAGAATTATTCAACAATAATAAAATGAAAATAACCAAAATTAATGATGGTACCATATATGAATCATTTGAGTTGTCAATTATCTTGATTTAGACAATTATCTTGATTTAGGCTATTTTAGAGGCTAGACTTAGAATTTCCTTGTATATTTACCTATGTAATTTTTCTTTGTAATTTATTTGAAAATCAATAAAATACCAATACATTGATAAACAATAAGCAGAAACTTCCACGGATCATAATTTCAAGACTAAACTGCATAAAGACAAAAGTTATCATTAATTATACCCTTGCTCGCAATGATGATGAAGAGTCCATCTGGCCTAACAAAGTCATAAAATGGATCTCAAGTTGAGAAAGAACATAGGACATGAAAGGAATAGCCACTATCTTCTTGTCCATCTATCACAAAACTAAACTACTCAACAGTAATCCAAAAACTTCCTCTGCAACTCACGGTCCTCTTCATCCACGACGACAGTCTCTGGCGACGTTTTTCCAGATTTTTGCCAATTACTTTTGATATATATTAATTAGTTTGGCTTCTTTGGTTACATCACCCCACATTGAACAGATACAACTTTCAAATTTCAGAACTTATATCGATATAATTATTAGTTAAGGTTTAAACTAATACAACCCACATAGTTTAAGTGTAAATTGATATTCTCCCTTTCTCTTAATGGATGACCCATTCACAACTCACAAGCTAGTTTATGATTAATAATTGACCCTACCAAATACATGAAATCCAACCTTACATCAATGATCATCTGCATATCTATCAAATTTTTATGCATCACATGAAAGTTAGAATACATATATTTGTGAGGGATGGATCATCAATCGTGTCATAAATATATCACGAAAACAGGTCTTCCATGATATTTTTTTAAAAAGAAAACCATGTTATAAACATATCCACAACGAAGTCTAAAGAAGTGAAACATTTTTTTTAAAAGGTATTGTAATAAATGCTGGGGTGGGGATTTGAACCCGAGACCTCCTATCCACCGATACATACAGGTGCCAGTTGAGCTAAGATCTTGTTGGCAAAGTGAAACATTTTTCCATTTTCGAGGTAGAAAGTTTTACTCCACTTTTTCAGATGGCATGAAATTGACTTCATGGTCTATACCTTGTTTCATAAGCTCATAAATTTGCCCCAAGTCCAATCCATATGCAAAAGTATGGAACTTTCAAGTTGTGTCCCACAATAAAATGAAACAAATAATCCAATCTTCAGTTCTGTGATCTTCCATATATTATGCATGAGGTGCAAATAAAGGTATGTGTAGTTAATATGTTAAATTTATTAAATGTTTTTCCAATATAGTATATATATATTAGTATAATTGTATTCTTAGGATTTAATACTTGAGGACTAATAGTTTTTATTTGAATATAAGGTATTTTGGTTGATTATATTGATATTGGTTGTTCGATTTCTCAAAATACAATATTTTAGTACAATATATTTGTTTATGACTATGTTTTTTTTTATTTACTATATGTCTTTTTTTTAGAAAAAAAAAATTTAATGGCAAGATTTGAAAAGATTATGTTTTGAATAAGGACAAATGACAAAAAAAATCACCCCAAAAGTATGATGGTAGTTGCAATTATACCCTCAAACTTTTAATAATAACAAATAGATCCCTAAAATTTTTAAAGTGTTAAAATTAGATCCTCAAGCTACAATAATTGTAAAAATTAAATCTTCAAACTTTTTCCAATACAAGTTTAAGAGCCTAAATTCTAATTTTAAAAGCTAAGAGTACAATTACAACTATCGTCATGCCTTAGAGGTGGTTTTTACAATTTGTTCCTATAAAATCTTGATCATTATGTTTTGAATTTTAAATTTTTTTTGAAACCCATTATTTTCACAAAATTTAAAAATATTTAGGGAGCATTTGGGACGTGGAGTGTGTTATTATAATTTGTGGTTAATTATAGTATGTGGGTTATATGATGCAAAGCGGGAACATGCATAGCAGTTTAAGGATCAAGTTTTTAACTCTAATTACAACTAAACATATTTGGTAATTAACATGCATAACAACCCTAATTTAAGCAAAGATAGTGTTATTAGAAAAACTCATCGTTGAAACTTTTCTATCGTTGTAATCTACTCACGAACTCTTCGAAATCTTCTCATGAACTTGAAGCCGAGACTACCACTAGTGTTGACTCGCTATTCTCTGAACTCAGAATCAGATTGTTGGGCTCAAATGGTGGAGGAAATATAGAGGATGAAAATTTAAGGAGGAACCTAACTTTGAGATTTTTGTGGAGGGAAATGAGTTTTTGGTTTTATTTTGCAATTCCAAATTACAAAATAAACTCTTATCTAACAAAACCAAGAGTTCTTTTTCCCATTTACACTAAACCACTTTTTTAGGCAAACTACATGCAAGAATGCATGTAACGGGCTTCTTTCATCTCAAAACTTGGCACTCCACTAACTATTAGTGGGTTAATTGTCTTGCATGCATGAAGACACTTGCAAATCGTATGCATGTGATAAGCTTGCCAAATCTCAACAAGTATTATTAATTAAATTAGTCTAAGGGTAATATGGTAATTTGACATTTAAATCAAATTCAAAACTTGACTTTGTTAAATCGAATGTCAACATTTTGACTTTTTACCATTTTATCTATTTTGACTAATTTCGACTTCCTGAGCATGAATCCGCATTCATTTCTCTAAAAGTTAAATCATATTTAAATATAAAGCTGGTCAAAGTTTGACTTCTCAAAGTAAAAAATCAACATTTTGACTTTTCACATCTTTGACCACTTTCATCAATTCTGAGCTTCTCAATATGAATATGTATTCATATTTTTAATCTTTAAATCACATTTAGACATAAACCTCTATCTTAAACTTATAACCGACTGATATATCAAATTTATTCATCGATTTCTCTCTCTTTACCTAATTTGAACAATTTGAATTATTCCATCATAATATTCTAAGTTGATTTCTTGTGAGCTAGCGGGGGAACCTAATGGACCTATAGATCATGGACTCCAACGATCCAAGATTAACTGGCTAAACTCTTTAGACTGAGTTGATCAACCATCATTTACTAACGAGTCATTTCACTAAAGTCACGTAGTTGCACTCTTCTCACTATAGATATATTTGTGTCCATGTAATATAACCATGATAAGTAAGTTAATTTTTCATAGGTTGTTCTTAACCTCGGTTGGGTCAAAGTACCGTTTTACCCCTAAGACTACATCTTGCTTCTTAAGTCCCACTGATCCACTATTGACAATTGATTTAAAGTCCAACCTCTAATCGAACCCCTCTCTAGCCAATGAGAGGGTGAGGCCTAGGGGTGAAATCGGGTTGGGTTTGGTTGGGTTGGGAGACATTCTCAACCCAACTCATATTTTTGGGTTATTTGGGTTGACAACCCGAATTTAGTTTCCAACCCAACCCGACCCAACCCATATTTTATGGGTTGGGTTGGGTTGTAAATGTTTTTTTTTTGTTTCTAGTTACATTTAAATCGGGTTGTATAGGTTTGTTACATTTAAATTTCAAAGACACATAATTCAAAATTTCATACAATAAATTCAAGCTAAGCATTCATAAATTCAAAGTTACAAACACAAATAAATTCAAAATTACAAACACAAATAAATTTAAAGTTCTTAAAATATATAAATCCAAAAATTACCCGTAAATGTTCATGAAGTTCATTTTTAATAATAAATTAATAATAAAGTTTCAGATACAACACAATCTAAACCTAAGAGAATAAGAAACCTAATTGTTTTTATTAAATAATATATTATTATTATTATTTATATATATTATATTAATTCGGGTTGGATTGGGTTGAACCAAATTTCTCAACCCTCCAACTCGAGACCCAACCCAACCCAAAAAAATCAAATTTTTTTAACCCAACCCAACCCATATTTCAATCTAACCCAATCCAACCCTTATAATATGGGTTAGGTAGTCTGGGTTATTCGAGTTTAACCTGTATTCTTACACCCCTAGTGATGCCCCTTGTTCTAGATTTGGATTCAGTCATTAAGGAAATAACATATCTACTAACCCAAGAGCGAGTAGGAGATAATTTCGTCTTGCACCTTACGTTCATAGCTATCCATCCAATCTTACCCCTGAAATGGAAGGCTTATTAGGCTAGTGCCGTTGAACTACCCTCACCTATGCAGATCTAAAGATAATTTCGTGTGAACAAAACTTCATAGTTAGCTCAAGATTAAGATTAAGTTTACACTGGAGATTTATAAACGAAATAGTCAGTTTTATTTAAGTCAATGGTGTTATAACTTAAAAGCGACTATTTCATGGTTTCAGTCTTATATAAACTCTTTACATAAAATGCTCTCACTTCCATGTCTCTATATGAATGATTCAGGATCACATCGTTTGTACTAACTACAAAGCAGGCCACATCGTGTCTCAAGGATAAGGTGTCCAACCGTATTCATATACTATAGACTATTTAGGTTATATACTCGAACTTGATACACGTTTATGTCTTTATATAAAGTTCAAATTTACTCAATAATAGCCTTGAATCCTTAGTTTGTTGGCTTTAAGATTATAGTATCAATAAATAATTTATTGAATAGAATATGATTACAAACTACGAGTTTTAGGACATAAATTCTAATATTATAATAATCTATGTTTGGGGTGCATATTATAGTCTGAGTTATTATATAATAATCTGTGTTTGAGATGAAGAGTATTATAGTCTGAGTTATTATAATCTGTATTTGGAGTGCAGATTATTATAATTTGAGTTATTATAATCTGTGTTTGGGGTGCAAATTATTATAATTTGAGTTCTATCAAAAGTGATTTTTTTCACTATTCTTTTTTCCAATACACTTATTTTTTTTTCAAAGTTATATTATTCAATCTTGTTAACTATGTTGTTCATTTAATAAATTTAACTATA
>JBBPDI010000020.1:2776224-2786807 GCA_037974545.1 Cucumis variabilis | reverse complement strand
CTGCTTAGTTGATAAAGAGTTCGACTTGTCGTACGAGTTGCCTCGAGACTACGACTTGTCGATCATGCTAACCAAAACGTTTTCTCTATCTACATCTGTATCCATTAACTTTATATATTATATTGTTATTTTTTTAAATAGTAAAATAAATTAAAATATTTATAAGTTATATCAAAATAGTAAAATTTTGGAATAGTTACTTCTATCAATCTCAATTATATTATTTTATTAAAAGTAAAAGTGGCTTAGGAGATATTTTTTTTTACAATTCTACCTTTTACTAAATATTAAATTTACAATATCAACTAAATTTAATTTATTTTTTATTTATAATTATTTAATTAATATAAAAAATATAATTATCATTAACTATTTATAATCTTTTTAAAATCATCATCTCCATGCATAATTTATTATTTAAGAGATCAAGAGGTTAGAATATAAAAAATTGTCTATTTATGTCTATAATTTGTTTTTTAAAATTTATAAATATATATTAATAATGGGATTCCAATTTTTTTTTAACTTTTATGTTCTACAACTATGTCAAAACTACTTTCAATCTTTTTTATAAACATTTGAATCTCTCTTCTACTTAGGTTTGTATTTTTTTTACCTTTTACTTACTATGTTTTGTTTTGTCTATTATTTCGTTTATATTGATATATACTTTTGTGTTTGCAATTACAATAGGATTAATACTTTGGAATTTAAAGATAAACATTTGAATCTCTCTTCTACTTAGGTTTGTATTTTTTTGACCTTTTACTTACTATGTTTTGTTTTGTCTATTACTTCGTTTATATTGATATATACTTTTGTGTTTGCAATTACAATAGGGTTAATACTTTGGAATTTAAAGAAAAACTTGAATAACAGTAAAGAGTACAAGATTGAAACAATGTTTACAGGTAAAGTGGAGGTTTCAATTAATATTGATCCACACTATATAACTTATTAAAAAATTGAGAAAGTTACAAATTAATATATTATTATTATATTATAATTATGTTACAATTAATATATTATTATTATATTATAATATTGAAATTATTATATTATAATTATGTTACAATTAATATATTATTATTATATTATAATTATTTTCAATATTAATAATATATTATTATTATATTATAATTAAGTTGAAAGTTGATTTAAGAAAATGTCCTTTTTTTTTTAGTTTTTTATATGAATTTGTTGTATATAAAAGTTTTTATTTGTAAAGAAAATTACTGCTTAGGATTACTTTTTACCAATTTATCTTTATCTATTATATATTAACCATAAAATTGAAAATTGTTGTTATTGAATATTTTAAAATTGAAAATTGTTGTCATGGAATATTTTAAAATAGATTGATATTTAAAAGAAAACACTAAAAACAAATAAAAAGTAATAAACATTACTTAAAGTTAAAATAATTAATTATTAAAAACAAAATAAAAAATGATTTAATTAATATTATAATTAAAAATAAAACAAAAAATATTATTTATGTGATTGCTGGGCTTTGGGTGATCACACGGAAAACTATTTAATTTTAAAATTTTAACAACTTAAAGTCGAGAATGACTTTAATGCAATGAGAAAGTTAGCGTAGAACATGTCAGACGGAAGCAAAGCCAGAAGCGTATTCAGAGAAAAACTTGGCCATAATATTTAGAACTGGACTTGGAGGGGTGCGCCAGGCCCAAGCAGTAATGCAACACCAAGGCGACGCTCGAAGGCCCCAATAGCAAGCTATTGTATTGGACCTCCCCCCTAAAAAAATAAATTTAATATCATGTGAGCCGATGGCCCACGTATCAGATATTAAACTGATAAGAACAGATACTACACTTGATCTTAGCCAAAAGGCCGAGAAAAGTATGAATTGCACATAGTCACTCCACCTTTTTTATACTCACCATTTTCCTTATCTTCTCTACAACAAACCGATGTGGGACATTTACTTTTCTTCTGTTTATTTCTGTATTATTGTTATAAAGCTTTTGCTTTATTGATGAATACCGATCCCATCATAACTTATAGCTACTTAACTTATATTTTTATTATCTATATTTATATTTTGTTCTACACATGATGGATCTGCAAACTGTGAAAATTTTCACAATTTCGCAACATAGATTAAAATATTTTACTTTCAAAATTTGCAACATAAACTAAAATATTTATAAAGTAAAATGTTATTCTTTTCAACTTGGGAAAGTAGACGCATATTTATAAATATTTGTGAATTTTTTATTATATTTATGAAAGTAGTATGTAATTTTATTCGAAATGTAATTTTAACTTTGCATATGATCAACCTCTACAAAATTTAAAATCTTTGTCTACAACTTTTTTCAAAGATAAATTAAACACATATTAGAAAGCTTCAAATCCATTACATAACTTCGAAAGTTTGCGGCTGATAATTAGCAATTGAAAGGTGTTGTTTTTTTAAAGTTAAAATATTCAAATTTATATAAATGATATGACTATTGAAGGATGAAATATAGAAAAATGAAGGTAAGGTTATGTATTTTTTTTTTCTTTAGCTCAAACTTTGTACCATTACTGCTAATTACCCGTGTGAGCTAAAAAGCTTACTTCAAAAAGAAGAGATAGTGATTGAAATTTTAAGTTTTTAAAAATTCAATATGGTGTTTGACATTTTCTTTTCTTTTCTAAGTAATTAATCTATGACGTTTTTCAAGGAAAAATTTTAAAAAAAAAATTGTAAAAAATAGAGCTCATTTGAAACATATGAAAGAAATACGGGACGTTCCCTAAACATTTATTATTGTTATTATTTAAAAAAATAGAAAGTGGATGCAATTTAACCATTATTAAAAAAAGTCCAAACTTTATTATTTTCTTTCAAAACTGTATTACTTATTTCAAAAGTTATGATTTTAATCTTGATTTTAATAAATAGTCGTTTAAAATACATCCATTAAATAGAATTTCTATAAATCTTTTAATAAAATTCAAGTTTTGATGATCTAAAACAATACTAAACTTTTTAAAAATATATTGTCTTAAAAGAAAAGAAAAATGAAGTTTATAAAATAGAAATGAGAGAAAAATAAAAATTGTAATATTGTAATCTGATATTATTCTACAATTTAATTTGTAATTTAAAATTTAAATTAGATGAAAATATTTTCTTTTGAGAATGCAAATTTTAATTAGTATCCAAAATTTAAGTTTAGCAAAAGAAAAAGTTACCAAAAATAATTTATTACGAGTAAATTTAAAACAACTAACCTTTTATATTATTATTTATGAAACAAATATAATTGTGGTAAATTTTGTTAGGTAATAAGAAAGTAAATATGATAATTACCCAAAAATTAAGTTTAGCAAAAGAAAAAAATCCCAAAAACAATATGTTACTAGTAAATTAGGAAATCACATTTTACATATTATTGTTTATTGAATATATGTATGGTAAATTTTTTTAGACAGTGAAAAAGTAAATATGATAAATATATATATACTTGTACATGTTTTTTTTTGTTTGTCAAGTTTTAACTTTTTTTTTCTTTGGTGTTTCCTAAAGTACCAATATTTGATTTGTTTACTAACGAATTCTTAAATTATCGTTGTTTTTTCTCCAAAATTAATAAGAAATCTTAGATATTAGAGATTGTGAAACAAATTAAAGTAATAAAGAGAAACAAAGGAGTGGCACAGGTGGAAGATAAACAATCGTTACCATAAGATATGGAAGCTCTCAAATATATAGCCATTCTTGGTGTGATTCTAGCATTGATTGGCGAATGCAATGAGCAGCCTGGGGTAGAGGTTCCATTAAGTTCATGGAAAATTAATATTCCAAACGAGACCAAATGCTCATTGTTTCTTTATTATAAGTCTAAACATGATGATTTAGGTACACGGAATTTAGGTATAAAGCAACAATTTTCATGGAGTTTCAAAGAGAATTTATGGCAAACAACACTGTATTGTTGTGATATGCACAATGCCAACAACCATGCTTCATTTAACGTATTTTGGCTCGAGAAATCTGATTGGCTTGCTTTTAGATGTCAACTTAGAAACTGCATTTGGTCTGCTCGAGATGATGGAATTTACTTGAAGACCAACCCTCATAATACTTTTGAGCTCATACATACTTGGGAGCCCATAATGTAGATCAAACTTTATTTTCACTAATGCCATTACAACATAGTTATTATTATTATTATGACGTGTATCAAGTTTACTCCTTGTTTTTTATTGTTAATCAATAATATCTTAACTCTAATGTCATTGATTAACACTATGGAAACGGAGAATTAGACATCTAACTTTGAGATTGTTAGTATATAGTTTTGTAAATTGAATTATAGTTAATTAGTTTTGCTCGGTTAATTATCTACGAGCAAGATATTTTTCTATTGTTGCCATAACTTTAGCAATTAATCTTTGCATATAGTTTTTCAAACATGCTTTCGGAAATTAACAAATCACTTTAGAACACCTCATTTAATTCTTGTAAAATATTGTTAATGAATAGGAAAAAAAGTTAGAACAACTAATTAAAACAAACGAGCAATTAGCAATTAATTTTAAGCAAGAAAATATAATAACAAATTAATTACAAAATCAGTTTTAATTGCAAAATATAACAACAAATTTGGAATGAATTAGGCACAAGCAAATAAAACTAATATAATAATAGATGATTTTTAAAAAGGTCTTATTAAACTTTTAAATTGGACAAAATATTCTAATTTAGACAATTTTTCAATAAAAATATATGTATGTGATTTTTTAAAAACCACTTCTTTTAAAACCAAACAAAAATAAAATAGCGTTTTCTTTTTACAACCAATGAAAAAAAATCAAAAGTCTATCAAATGTTATTCTTCAATCCCTCCAAATGATACCTTTCAATTGGTCCACTCGATGACCTATGTCAGCTTATGAATTTGAGATATTTTGGCTAAGACTATATCTTATTTGTTTAAACTTCGATTTGACTTATTCAAATTGTATCCAAAGTGTGGTTTCAAG
The DNA here is from genome assembly GCA_037974545.1 of Cucumis variabilis. Classification (NCBI taxonomy): domain Eukaryota; kingdom Viridiplantae; phylum Streptophyta; class Magnoliopsida; order Cucurbitales; family Cucurbitaceae; genus Cucumis; species Cucumis variabilis. Next base: position 2,781,797 of record JBBPDI010000020.1, on the reverse strand, counting down.
CTCTATGAATATATACAACATTAAAATTGTAAAATAAATAAATTCGTGTTTGTTATCATCAAAATATTAATTAATTAAAATTAATTAATTTGAGATTAAGAATGAGAAAGCAAACACTTACATGAGCAAAAACGGACGTTGACATTATTTTTAAAAGTAATTAATCTATGACGTTTCTCAACTCTATGGCATAACTTCTATTTAATCTAAATAAACTTTTATTTTATTGTAGAGGTTTTTTCAAACGTACAAAATTTTTTAGTGTTATAATTTTGTATCAGAAAATTGTCAAAAATACAAAAGTGGACAAAATCTTTACACTTCATACCGAAAATGAAGGGTAATAAATTGTTGTCTTTGAGTGGTTTTTTCCAACCACTATATTGGTGTTATATGCACAGTGTCGATAGTCATGCTTCGTTTAGTGTGCTTTTATCCGATAAATCATGTTGAATTATTTTTGGATGTCAACTCATAAACTGCATTTGGTCTGCTCAAAATGATAGAATTTACTTGAAGACCAACGTAATCCTCATAATAAGTTTGTAACCCCATATTTATCATACAATTTAATTTAAATTTTAAATTAGATGAAAATATTTTATTTTGAGAATACAAGTTTAAATCAGCTGAGTTTATATTTAAAAATATATAAAAGAAAATTAAACTTTATTATTTAGGAAAAACCAACATTTTATTTGAAACATTTTAAATTTTTTGTTATGTAATGAGAAAGTAAATATGGTAGTTATATATATAATTACTCAAAATTTAAGTTTGGCAAAAGAATAAAATTTCAAAAATAATTTGTTACTATTAAATTAGGAAAACTCACATTTTACATTTTTTGAAACGAGTATAATTGATATGTGATAAATTATTTTAGACAATGAGAAAGAAAATATAATGATTATATATTAGTGAATTCTTTTTTTGTCAAGTTTACCTTTTCTTTTTTCTTTGGTGTTTCCTAAAGTACCAATATTCGATTTGTTTACTAATCGATTCTTAAATTATTGTTATTCTTTTTTTCCAAAATTAATAAGAAACCAAACAGGTTTCTACTTATAATATATTTCGTCACTATAAATATTAGAGAGATTGTGAAACGAAAGCAATAAAGAGAAAACAAAGAAGTGGCAAAGGTCAAAGATTTGGAAGCTCTCAAATACATAGCAATCGTTGTAATTTTAGCATTGACTTGGCGAATGCAATGGGCAGCCTGGTGCAGAGGTTCCATTGAGTTCGTGGAAAATTAATATTCTGAACTAGATGAGCAAAGACTCATTGTTTCTTTATTGTAAGTCTAAAGATGATGATTTAGGGTATAAAACAACAATTTTCATGGAGTTTCAAAGAGAATTTATGGCAAACAACACTGTATTGGTGTGATATGCACAATGCCAATAGTCATAGTTAATTTAACGTATTTTGGCCCCGATTGGCTTGCTTTTAGATGTCAACTTAGAAACTGCATTTGGTCTGCTCAAGATGATGAAATTTACTTGAAGACCAACCCTCATAATACTTTTGAGCTCATACATACTTGGAAAGTGAATCAAACTTATTTTCCTTAATTTTGTTATGTTACTATAACAATATTAATATTACTATTACTATTATTATAATTTATGATGTATATCAAATTTACTCTTTGCTTTTTATTGTCAATCAATGATAATCTCAACCCTAATGTCCTTTTACAATGTGGAATGTGGGAGAATCAGACATTTAACTTTGAGATTGTTAGTATTATAGTTTATGTCAATTGAGTTATAGTTAATTAGTTTTCCTACGTTAATTGTCTATAAGCAAAATAATTTTTTATTGTTGTCATAGGTCTAACAATTAATCTTTGCATATAGTTTTTCAAAACATTATTAAGATTGATGCTTTAGGTATAAAAAAAGAACTTGAAAGAAGATATATATACCAATTGTAGGGAGATAAGAACATGAACAAATAATATCAAATCTTTTTGATAAAATAAAATTGGTTAAAATCAAGAGCAACCTAGCTCGATCTAATACCAATTGTAGTATTGGTATGGACAAACCTTAGAAGAGGTGAATAGAGTTTATTATTTGAAAAAATAAAACTTAGAAAATTAATAAACTTTTTGCTGATAGGTAATTTAATCGATATTTTAATACAAATTATAAATCCACTATGAATTAAACAAAAAATTAACAAATCAACAGCTCATTTGATTCTTATAAAATATTGGTAATAAAAAAATAGAATAACCAATCAAAATAAACGAGCAATTAGCAATTAATTTCAAACAATAAAATATAATAACAAATTAATTACAAAATCTATTTTAATCGCAAAATATAACAACAAGTTTAGAAATGTATTAGTCACAAGCAAATAAAACTAATATAATAATAGATTTTTTTTTCAAAAATAGAAAAAATTAACGAACTATTTACAACAATTTTTTTTATGAAAGGTAATTCTAACTTTAACAATTTCTCAATAAAAAAATATTTTGTCAAAACTCAATAAATTTTCCCGTAGATGTAATATTGTTTTTTGAGAATGCAAACTTAAATTAGCTAAATTTATATTTAAAAATATATTAAAATAAAAATTAAACTTTATTATTTAGGAAAAATCAACATTTTACATTATTATTTATGGAACAAATATAATTATAATTATGTATGGTAAATTTTGTTTGGTAATAAGAAAGTAAATATGGTATTTATATATTTTAGGGAGTAAAAAAGTAAATATGATAAAATTATATATTGGTAAATTCTTTTTTGTCAAACTTAAATTCGATTTGTTTACTAACTATCTTAAATTATTGTTATTTTTTCTTCAAAATTAATAAAAAACCAAACAGGTTATATTTATAATATATTTCGTCACTATAAATATTAGAGAAATCGTGAGGCAAAAATAATAAAGAGAAACAAAGCAGTGGCAAAGGTGGAAGATAAACAACTCCTACCTTTATATGGAAGCTCTCAAATATAGAGTCATTGTGGTTATAATTTTAGCATTGTGTGGCCAATGCAATGGACAGCCTGGTGCAGAGGTTCCATTGAGTTCATGGAAATATTCTGAACGAGATGAGCAAAGACTCATTGTTTCTTCATTGTAAGTCTAAAGATGATGATTTAGGTAAAGCAACAATTTTCATGGAGTTTCAAGGAGAATTTATGGCAAACAACATTGTATTGGTGTGATATGCACAATACCAATAGTCATGCTTCATTCAACGTATTTTGGCCCGAGAAATCCGGTTGGCTTGCTTTTAGATATCAATTTAGAAACTGCATCTGGTCTGCTCGAGATGATGAAATTTACTTGAAGACCAACCCTCATAATACTTTTGAGCTCATACATATTTGAGAACCCAGGATGTGAATCAAACTTATTTTTCCTAATGAAACCATGTTATAACAACATCAACAACAATATTTATGATGTATATTGATTTTATTCCTTGCTTTTATTGTCATAAATAATATATCAAATCTTATAATGTCTCTGTTTTACAATATGAAAAATAAGAATCGAACATCTAACTTTGAGATTGTTAGTATATATAGTTTATATCAATTGAGTTTTTATATTTTAACTGTTTATCAGTACAATAATTTTCTATCATAGCCATAACACTAGCAATTAATCTTTGCATATAATGTTTCAAAATATCAGTAAGATGCTTTAGGTATAAAAAAAAGAACTTGAAAGAAGATATACCAATTGTAGGAGTGAAGAACTCAAACAAATAAGTATCAAATCCTTTGATAAAATAAATTTGATTAACATCAAAAGCAACCCTCGTAGAATTGGTATAGGTAACCTAGAGGGGTGAATTAGAGTTTATTTGAAGAAATGAAACTTTTTATCTAGATGGGTCCAATTAAAAAAATTAATAAAATTTTTTGCTAATGGGTAATTTAATCAATATTTTTATACAAATAAGTCCACTCTTAACTAAAGAAAGTATTAACAATCGCTTTAGAATACCTCATTTAATTCTTATAAAATGTTGGTAATAAATAGAAAGAAAAAAAAGTTAGAACAACCAATCAAAATAAACGAGCAGTTAACAATTAATTTCAAGCAATAAAATATAATAACAAATCAATTACAAAAATTTGTCTTAATTGTAAATAGCACATTCCACTCCTTCATAATCTGTTGGTCAAACGATCCAAAGTAATATGGAAGCTCTCAAATGTACAACAATCTTTAGTATAATTTTAGCATTGAGTGCAAAGGTTTCATTAAATTCATGGAATATTAATCTTCAGAGTGATATCAGCAAAGATAAAGAAATCGACTCATTGTTTCTTCATTGTAAGTATAAAGATGATGATTTAGGTGAACTAAATTTAGATATAAAATAACAATTCTCATAAAGTTTCAAGGAGAATTAATGGCAGACAACATTGTATTGGTGTTATATGCACAACTACAATAATCATGCTTCAATTGACGTGTTTTTCCTTGAAAAATCTAATCAACTTCCTTTTAGATGTCAATTAAGAAACTACATTTTGTCTGCTAGAGATGATAAAATTTACTTTTTAGCGCATACACGTATACTTGGGAACCTGAAATGTGAATCAAACTTATTTTCTCTAATTTTGTCATGTTACAATAATAATATTTATGATGTGTATCAAATCGTGTTCATTGTCTTAAATGTTCTGAAATCTAGCTTGAAGACCATCCTCCATTGATAAATTATATTTTACTTTTTTATATGATTATCAAAGTGAATATAACTTGACTTTTATAAATTTATGTTAAAGTTAAAAAGTTGGTTATTCTCAATTTCCAACCAACATATTATAAAGAAAAAAAAATATATGTAGTTTAACTCACAATTATTCTTCTTTTTATATATAAAATAGAGTAATTACAGCGAGTAAGTTTTTAAAAAGTTGGAACAAGAACTAAATGTATAACAATATTTAGAAAAGATTTATTATCTAGTTATTTGTGTTAAACTACACTTCACATCTTTATTTCTCGTTAACTCTCCCAATTATTTTTTTTTATTATAATTATCAACTCAACTATCTTAAAAAATAACTCCAACCAAACACTCTAATATGTTTACCAGTCACAGAGTAGAGCTAATTCTAAATTTTGCTTTTTAAGTATGAATTCTTCAACATTGTGCTACGTCGACTGAATAAAAAGAGAGAGATTTGGTTGGGTTGAGAGGGATGGCATTGTGTTCTCAACTAAACCGGTAGACCGGACGAAGCCCAATTCCAGCGTAGACCGGCTTCAGACCCAACAAGTCTTCTTAGTTCTTCCCATAAGCCAAGAAGAAAAAGGGAAGGCTTCTCTGCGAGCGCGGCTAGCGTGCGATTGCATCTGCAAGTCCCATCTTAGATTCACGAACTCCATAGCCAAATTCGGAATTGCGACCCTCTCAAGTCCCTTGTCGTTGAGATATTTCTCTCCAAATTGTCTCCCTTTGGACGGAGCTGCACGCCACCGTAATTTTGGTCCTCCATGGCTCCGCCTGCGCCGTCTCATCGAACTTCATCGCCGTCCCAACCATCGGGGTAGGTGGCAGTTTATCTTTTCCC
>JBBPDI010000020.1:2636077-2649635 GCA_037974545.1 Cucumis variabilis | reverse complement strand
GAGTAAACGAGTAGTTCTCTCTCTTTCGCCATCGCTTCTCCAACTGGAACTGAAATCGTGGCTTCGAATTTGCCGCTTCTGCTTTTGTACTTCGGGTTGTACTCTGACTATGGACGTTGGACTGAGTTCTTCATTGTTTTTGTATCGATATTTTGCTTACACTATCACGGGAAGTTAAAATGATCTCATGGGTTTCGGAAGCGTTTTGCTTGACACGTGTAATTTCGGCGCGCGTGTATATTGAAATCAGCCGTTGGATTAAATTGTTCCAATGAATGGGATTTGACGATGACCGTAAGTTAGTGACGGCTGGGTGATGTAAAAAGATCGAAGCGGGGGATGAGATGACAGTTGTAAAATTTTTTAATTTCCTTTATTATTTTGGCTTCATTTTTTTTTTCATTGTTATTTCCAATTATTCAATATTTAAGGTTTAAATTCATTAATGTAATTAATTACTTTTTTCAATCCTTTTTTCTTTTTGAAAAAACATTTGGATTGCTAGAAAATAGGAATGAAATAATAAAAATCTATCAAACACGACTAAAACAAAAGGTTATAAATAAATAAACTCCTAAGTTGTGTGTTCCAACAGTATATCAAGGAGTTCAGGATCTGTAGTAATTTTGTTATTGAATTTTAGTTGGTTAAGATTTAGCCATTGTATTGTAAAAAAAAAAGTTATATTTAATAAATTTAGCAATAAAAAAACTTTCATTAATTCTTAATAATATTTCTTCTTTGTTATTATAATGATCTTCATCTTCTATTAAGTCCAATGGCAAATTTAAATAACAAAAGATAATTATTTAAAAACTAAATTTTTAAAAATTTAGAGTTATGTTTTTTTTCGTTCCAAACGGGATGTTAATATATTACTTGTATAAAAGTTCGTTCGTTTCGTTTCATTTTTTAAATTCTATAGAATATGAGGAAAAGTTGACATGTATGTTTGTCTAAGATAAATGATACTAAAGAAAAGTATGTTTATAGTTTATTCTTATAAAATTTGAAAGGGAGAAGTTTGTAAGAATGGGTTTAAAACGTGACTACTCAAGAGATATTTGTGTACAAACCTTGGGCTGGGCTTCGTTGGGAGGACAAACGATTCAACATGTCCACATTAGGCCCAATAATATTTTAGAGAGATTTCAATATGGCATTCAAGTAAACTCTTGAACAAAGGTTGATTAATTCTTATAACTAATTAATAAACTATGTGTTGATGCTGAATTTTCGTAAGGTCATGAAATCAATGATAAATTTGTTATAGAAAGGAGGCAAAACAAAGGAAAAAAGATTTTGATGAGTGAGAAATTTATAGAATAGAGAACGAAGTCAGAAGTTTAAGTTATCTTTTCATATGATTGGATAATTTATTTTATATGTTTTTATACTCTTAATTTTCTTTGAAATAAAAATCCTTTAGCGTTCTAAAACAAATATTCTAGATTATTTTGTGTTCGCCCTTAATTTTCAAATAGGTGAAATAGAGCAATGTTAGTTTTTTTCTTTGGCATTCTTATAGGTTCGTGTTCGCTTAGAATTGGTTGAGCCAAACTGCTACGACTCCTTTAAGCTCGACTGCAATCAAGTTGAGCTCGAACAGAATGAAACGAAGTGAGCTCATTCTTGCTCCCCACGACTTTGTTTAGATGTTTCGTTTTTCTCTTCAATTCAAAATATCTCATAACACTATGTATCGGGAAGAATTTTAAATTTTAAATTTCTTTACTTTCATGAAAGAACGCACAAGAGAGAAGAATTATTGAAGTAAACTAACACAACTTAGTCCATCAATTTCTTAACTACAATAATTGCATATATTAGATGTCGAATATTCGACCTTAAAATATTACAAATGATTTTAGAAAAACAAAATTAATTTAAAGAATCTATATATATATATATATTTATAAAAGAGATATTTATACAATAGGACATCTTTTTGTTAGAAAGAAAAAGAAATGATAATTTCTTTCGAAGATGAAATAAAGAGAGTAATTAAAATAGAGATGAATGAATCATTCAAGTTGAGAATGTGGTCTTATCTAATGCGTCTGACATAAGTATATGATTAATTTATTTACTCACGAATTAAACATAAAATTAAAATAGCTACGATATGGTACCATCAACCTTATTATAAAAATTAAATGTATCCCTTGATGCCTTTTTTTCGTCTTTTTCTTTTTAATATATAGTTTTTACTTAACTTACTAAACAAGTTTGAGAGTTTTTTTAATTATAAACTCAGACATTAGTGCACCCTAATAACAATTTCTACGTACGAAGGACATTTTCAAATATAGAATAATGAATCAAAATTATTTATAAAATATTGTAAATTTGTATATTCTATAGGTGTCTATAACTGCAATAATTAGATATTTATAGACTTCTGTTATGTATATCGTAGATAGAATATGATATTTTGTTATATTTTATAAATATATATTTTTAGTTTTTTTTTATTATTTGTCAAAGAAGAGCTCTAAGTTCTAGTCAAATTGTACGAATGAAATTGACTTTTAGTTTTTGAAAAGTTGACTTAGATTTTAAAATTTATAAGTTATAATTTAGAAAAATAATAAAAGATAAAAACTTGCGGATGGATGATATGATATGTTTATAAGCTTAATTTTCAAACATCAAATATTATAATCTAGATAAAAACTATGAATTAAAAACATATTCTATTTAAATAACCACTTTTGCATACTGAAAGGGTACATTTTATTCCTTGTATGTTTATATACTTTAAAAGCGTACTATATATTATTTTCACATTTTTTAAGACATTTTTAATCCTAAGTAGTATTTGAAAGGCATATTCTAATAGCCCGTTTCGTAACGTTTTCATTTTCTGTTTTCGTTTCCATTTTTTAAGAAACAGAGGTATTTGGTAATGTTCTTTGTTTTTCGTTTTAAAAAAAGTAAGAACGTTTTTCATTTTATAAAGAATTATTGAAAAAAAAAGTAGTTTCTCCAGTTCCATTTCTCAATTATTTTTATTGGTTTTATTTTCTTTTCATTTTTCACAATTATTTCGATTGGTTTCATTTTCTTTTTTTTAAATTTTTTTTTTATCAATATCCTTTTTCTTTTTTGTAATTATTTTTATTGGTTTACTTTTCCTTTTTTCTCAATTATTTTTATTGGTTTACTTTTTCTTTTTCTCAATTATTTTCATCGTTTTTCTTTTTCTTTTTCTTAATTATTTTTATTGGTTTCATTTTTCTTTTTCTCAATTTTTTTTATTGGTTTCAATTTTTTTTCTCAATTGTTTTTCTATTTTATTTTCCTTTTCTATTTTCCCACGTGATTTCCTTTTTCTTCCATATTCTTCCTCAAATAACCACTCGTCACGTGGTTTCCTTTTTTTTCTCTCTCTCTCTCTTATCTCCATCGTCTTCCCCTTCCTCTCATTGTTTTCGTCATTTTCCTCCTCGCCTTTCATCATCTTCTTCTACACGACGTCTTCCTATTCATTGGATCTGGTTTTTCATCGAATCTGTGGGTTTTTGCTATGGGTTTCGCCAAATTTTTGTTTTCACCATGGGTCCTTGTCTTCCTCTTCGCCGTGGATTTTAGTCATTCTCTTCATCGTGAGTTTTCGTCTTACTCCTCGTTGACTCTGTCCTTTAGATCTCAATCTTCATCTAGATCTCCATAAAATTACTAGAAGACATTCCTATCTATGTTTGGTAAAGTGAGTGGTTTTATGTTTAATTGAATTATATGAATAAAATAAGAAAATAAATCTTGAAGAAAATAAGAAAACAAGAAACAATCATTAAACTCATTTTCTGTTTCTGTTTTTGTTTCTTTTTTTTCAAGAAGCAGAAACAGTTATCAAAAGCATTCATGTTTTTGTTTTAATAAAAGAAGAAACATGAAATGTGGACCAAGAAATAGGAAACAAGAAACGAAAACGTTACCAAACGAACCTAATGACTTCAAGACGTATCAATTTTAAACATTGTTAGATGACATAATATTAAATTAGTCTTCACGTGATTTTTAACTTTTAAGTCAGTCGATGATATAAGATGTTAGATATGGTATCACTAGATCTAGTGTGTTCAAGTGTTGTATTAAATATATTAATTTTCAAGTATTCAAACGAGTGGGAGAGTGTTGAGCATGGTCGTTTAAAATGAAGAAATAATTTCTACAATAACAAGTGTGTTGGTAGGTTGATGATCTCACATTTGTAAAACTAATGGATCTATTTAATAAGATATGTGTACATCTTACTCTATCTCTCGTTGTTAATTTATTTTGAGATGAAAATTAAGAGGTTGGTGCCCACAAAATTTTTTCTTTTTCAATTCAAACATAAGAATATTATTTTGAATTTTTGTCCAATTTTTTCAAGAAAAGGAAAAAGATTTTCAAAACTACATTTTTTAGGTGTGTTGTAAAATTTGCTCTTATAGAAATTAAAGTTTTCCTTGTATTTTGTTAATATATTTATTTTTGCAATTTTCTTCTTTTGATTTGTGATTTCCTTTAAAATATTAATCCTGTGTTTATCAACCTGGAATTTAAAAAATTGAAATTGAAATAAAATTTTATAATTAAGTAAAAAAATATTGTGAAATAATATGATTTTATTCTTATATTAAAAATATATAATTAAAAAGGCATCAAAACTTATTTTGATTTTTAAAAAAAGAAAAATAAAATATAGTTATCTTTTTTATTTTTTAATTAAAAAAACAGGGAAAAAAAAAACAACTACCAAATAACTTTTTAGTATTTTTTTTTGTTAATTTAAAAAAATATACATATTTTTTGTTTCATAATAACTAAAAACAAATAATTATCAAAGACACTAAAATATAAAAATGTTTTTTTTTAAAAGAACTCATTTCTATTTAATTTTTTTTATAAAAATATTTTAAAAACTGTTTTGAGGGTCGTAAAATACTAAAAAAATTAAATTGAAATATCTTTAAAATTTTTAAATGTTAAAAGCATTAACTAACTCAAATATAACCTAAAGTTTACATAAATTATAAAAACAGTAATAATGAAACGTTTTAAAACTTTAGAGGCATTATTAAACTTTTATTTAGCTTTCTAATAACCAATCCTTTTGAGTTTTGAGTCCATCAAAACATATATTTATGTGGTGGATGAACATTCCAAAATTCACACGTAATTAATTTTAATTTCAATCAATTCCTCAATTAATTATTATCCACTAATCACTGCTTTTCATCCATGCAATTTGCTAAATCAACTTTTACCAAACAAAAAAACATAGTTATATGTATGTATGTAGTAATTCACATGTTTTAATTTCAATCTTTATATTTATTATATCTATTAAAATAAATGTCATTTTTACCTATTGTATTAATTGTATATCTTCCTTAAACCTAAAATTTAGTTCGCTAATCAAATTTAAATTACTAAATTTAAGATCTATTAAAAATATTAAAATCGAACAATAAAATATATAAACACTAAAATTGAAGATACTCAAAATGGTTCATTTTAACTTAAAAAATTTGTTTATATATATTTTGTAACGCTCCAACTTTTCTAACTAAGTCGAAATCAGTAATTTTTTACAAGACACTTTGATTGACACAAAACATAGTAAAATTTATTTGAAACCATAAAGTCAAAGAAAACTTAAGTTCGAGCCCTGTTTCAAATAACCAAAATCTTTCAAAGTACAGTTTTCAAAACAACAGTTCAATCACAAATATTTCTAAACAGTCTCATTTAATAAGGAAATATGAAAAACATAGAGCGGAAGCATTTGAAGAACATTCCCCTATGGCAAACATGTCTCCTTCTCCCTCGTCGGTTTGCATCCTTTATTACCTTTGCCTGAAAAAGTTAAACATAAAAAGGTGAGTATAAATATACTCAGCAAGAGATCCACTACTGGACCCGTTAGAGAAGAAATAATTTGTTAACTTCCTATTGGGGTACCCTGCACAGTCACAGTCTTGTGATCCCGCAGGATACACATAATCAGTCTAGTGTTCCCGAACGATACACATAACAGTCTAGTGTTCTGCAGAAACACATCAGTCTAGTGCTCCTGAAGGCTACACATATCAGTCTAGTGCTCCAGAAGGCAACACATAAAAGTGGTAATCTCGTAGGACACCTGCAAGGTAAACTACCCAATAGAAAACCAACAAATTTTCCCCTCAGTCATTTGTAAACACCTTATAGTCATTCATAGTACAATCGAATTTACTCAATACATAATTCCTCTACTTATCATACTAACAGTCATCTTATTCTGCTTTAACCCAAAGTCTGTCAGAAACATATCAACACCACAGTCTAACAAGTCAAATGAAAATAACATCCCCTCAGTTCACAAGCACATTTTCATACTTTGGTATAGCTTACACCTAGATTAGACAACCGCCAACAAGTTCACTATCACACTTCACATAAGCAACATCTACAAATTCAGTCATTTCAACATCCATAGGTATATATATAGTTCCAAACCAACACAACATACATTCAATCTCAAATCTACTGCAATATATACATATCAAATCTGACATCCATCCTTTTTCAACATCCATAAGTATATATATACATATAGTTCCAGTCAATCACAACATACATTCGATCTCTAGTCTACCTCAACATATATACATATCATCTCTGACATCAATCCTCAATTTAGAGACACACATACAATTGACATATCCTACTTTATAGGATTTCAACATCCATATATATGTGTGTGTGTGTATATATATATATATATTTCCAGTCAACCATAGTATACATTCAACATCAAGTCTACATCAATTCATGCGCATATGTCATAACCAACATCCTTTCTCAGTTCAGATATAACCATACAGTCAATCAACTTAAAACTATAGGTGAGTCCAGTAGAAAGTCCATTGTCTCAAAGTTACTCAAATTTCTTGAACACTATATCCAACCAAAATACACCAAGGTATTGGCAAACCGAACTCCAATAACTCGCAAATTGGTTGTGAATTCAAAGGACCCACGTCGCTTTCAACACTTTCAAAAATCTATCATTTGAACCAATTAACCATCAAAATTCATCAAAATCTTACGATGCAAAACCATGAATCCTACAATTTTCATTCTTACCCAAAAGTCCTTTCACCCAAAAATCCACAGCAAGGCAGAAGCGACGATTGAAGAAACCCACGCACAATAAAAAGGAAACCCACGAGGCTGTGAGGAGACACGCGCGCTGCCTCACTCTCGACCAACGAACAGACGCTGCGGCTGTGCTACACGAATGGTAAAAGGGAGGGGACGCGACGTCGGCTTCCGAGCAGTGAGGTTAACTGACGACGAGGTGGCCGGCGTTCGTAGTTGGACGGAAAAGAGAAGGGAAAAGGAGGCGTCTGGTTAGGGTAGGGAAGAAGAAGAGAAAAGGAAGAAGAAGGAGACGGGGGGACGCGTGAGAGGGGTAAATATAATAATAATTAAATTTATAATAATTACTATTATTATTTCTTATATTTTTAAATTCGTTGTTTCTTTTCTTTCCCCACAAATTCTAAAATATAATAACACCCTTAAATTTATAGTCTTTAAATAAGAAAAATTTGAGAAAATTATTTAAAATACTTAAAAAAACATACGTTACCTTAAAATTTCGGAGTGTTACATATTTCTTAAAACAAGATTTGCTATTTGGTATTTACTATTTTGACTACAAATAAAAAAGTTTAGGAACTGTCTGTTTTGTAAACCATTAATTTTGTTTTGAAAGAATTGACGTAATTGGTAATTAATTTACTTTTTCAATTTCTTTTTCTAAAAATTGTATGAATAATAAAAAACTGAAACTATTTAAAAAAATGTTTTCTCAAATTAGGAAATAAAAGAAATTACGATTTTGGTTTTAAATTAGCAATAATAAAGAAAAATAAAATGAAAATTTTAAAAATAACAAATTTTACTAAATATTTACGAGTTATAGTCCTTGATATGCTACAGTCATAGAAGACTATCATTCAAAATTTTGTTATAACTTATAAATATTTTAATTTATTTTGCTATTTTTAAAAATGTTCCAAAATAAAAAGTAAAAACAAATAATAATTAATAATTTTGGTACTTTATTAACCTCATCTTAGGAGACATTATAATAGCCAAGTCTATTCAATGGTACACAATTCCTCTCATCCACTGTCTCCCTTCTAATTACTAATCATTAAAACTTATACAATTTTGTACCATAACTTTATCCCATTCATATACTCTGTTACATAGAAATGTTGGTATAAATAGAAAAATAAATTAATAATAATCTTTATGCTTCAAAAATGTTTTGATATTTCAAGCATAATTTATTGATACAAGTTCATACATTGGTAAATCAAGAAAATTTGTGACGCTTGAACCTGAATGTAAAGAAGACTACAAAACAAAACTATGCTAAAATCAGTCAGTGAGATCAAATTCATATTCTTTTGTTCAACAAATAGATCTGGATGATAAAACAAAACTGAGTATTAAAAAACAAAATTTCCCATCTACTTACCCTTTTCATATAAGTAATCGTAGACACATTGGAAAGTTATATCACTTCAATTAAAGATATGTCTTTTTCAATTCAAATATGAGAACATTGACAAAAAAAATAGCCACACATAATTTATGATATCGACGAATTTAGTATAAGTTAATTGATTAGTTGTTATTTTTATTATTATTTTTGAAGAAAAGAAGCCCATTCATTTAAAACACTTCTTTTAATGTTGAATTTCTTCAATTATTGAGTCTGACTGTTTATATATATAAAGCCAAACAAAAAACAGTTTCCAAATATTGACATGCAGTTTTTTTTTTTCTTCCCCTTTTTTAACGTTAAAAGTGATTTTGTGTTGGAAGAAGAAAACTTATGCTTTTTCTTTAGATGGTTTGTTCATGGCATCTTCAAGAAAGACTTTCCTCATATGAACAATTACATGATGAATCATCACTACCCAAACTTCTAATAATGATTTATATTGCAATGCTAGTTTTTAAATTTTGGAGTTTAGTTTGTGTTGGTTTACTGTAAGAAATTTTATCTGTGATCGTCAACAATAAATATCTCTATTGATGTTACAAATCTAAACGTTGATACAGATGAACTTTTTTAATTAAAAATGGTAAAAAATATAAAGAAAAATGAGATGTTTATGAATATAGCAAAATAAACTAAAATATTTACAAAAATATAAAACAATTTCAAATTTTATCAATAATAATAAATTTCGATATAATTTGAACTTTCACTGTGTATTTTGTAATTATTTTAGTTTGTTTGTTGTTTACAATAATTATATATATGTGTGTGTGAGATGAAGGAACAAACAGTTATTATCAAGAAGAATATAGAAAATTCTTTTCAATATAGATACTCTTCAATTCTAATATCATATATTCTTCGATTCGTTGTTGTTTGATAGAAAGTAATATTCTTTTGGAATAAAAAACCATAATATATAATTAAGAGGAAGCACTATATTATCTATAGATAATTGCTCATATTTCGAGCAACTACACCCATCACCATTAACTTAGATAACCACCTTACTTTTTCAACACTTCACCTAATTTACCTCAAGCTTATAAATTTCACGACATGGAACAACTGAGAGACCTGCATATGATAGTTTATCTTTTCAATATTACACTAATCATCACCGTGTGGTCAACAATAACAATCATCAATTACTTAAAATTATATAAATCAATTATTATCTGTAAGTCGTGCTCCTTAACTAATGTGCACAAACAATTTAAATTATACCGTATACGTGAATCATCGTCATCATTTAGATTCAAACAGTAACATTAATAATGAATGTGATGAATTTCTATAAACTCTAAACAGTACAAAACAAAAGTAAACAACACAAAACATTATTAAGTAGATTTTAATCACGGATTTGGTATATTTGGATTGGGTAAAAGAAGTGTTTTAAAACTTAATTTAAAAATCAAAATGGTTATGGCCTTGAAGTTTCAAATTTCTACTTATCTTCATTTAATGGTTTTAATTATGTTGACTAAACACCAAATTCTAAAAACGAATATGAGCATTTAAAGATTGATTATGTGTGTTGGTAATAATTTTCAATTTTTAGTAAAACCTTTTCATAAAAGGTAAATAATTAGAAACAAAATTGGTAGAAACTTAAATTTAAAAAACCAACATAGTATTATTATTAGAACTAATATAATTTTCATTTTTCTTTTGTTAAAGCAAATAAATTAATTACAATATATATATATATATATATAAATTTGGTGAAGGGGTTGAAAGAGAAGAGTTGTGGCCAATAAGAAAAAAGATTGTCAATTTCTTACCATTCAATGAATGCATGTGATCATATATCTCACCCTTCCCTTTCCCAAATAATCACCCAATTCTTCTCTCTCAATTTTCATATCTAAAATAAGATAAGAAAACAATATATCAAAGGAGCCATTGAAGTTATTGGAATCAATTCCTCTATAAAAACAATGCCCTAACTTCATCAAAAATCTCCATGGTGTAAAATGAACGAAGCTACATATTGTAACTTTAGTTGGAAGAAATTTTGTTTTGCTTTTTTTATTTTTTTCTAAAATTTCAGGAATATTTTGATTCTCTTTATAAAATTTCATTTTAATTTTATGGTATAAAATACATACAATTCTATAAATTTGCACGCAAATATAATTTTCAATAAAAAATTAAAATCTATTTCTCAAATTTTACTTTATTTTTGATCCCAAACTTCCATTTCCCAAGTAATCTACTATACGAATTTCACTTTATATTATCAAATTTTTACTCACATATCAACATTTAAAACGATAGAAAAGATGACCAATTACACTCTAATTTAGTTACAATGAAAGTTTCATCAACTACATGAAATAATTTCCATAGTTTTTTCATTAAAATCCCGATCGCTATCAACATTTTCACAAAATCGAAACCCCAAACCTTGACTTTGAGAGTAAAAATAGTAACACTCTCAAAGTGCCAAGTATGAAAGAGAAGAAGAAGAAGACAAAACGAAACGAAACGACAGAAAGAGCCGTACGTCTTCATTAGTACGACCGACGGTGACGTCGTTTTGATTGATTTTCACATATTGGCAGCGGAAAATATTGTACCTACACGTGGCAGCAAGCAGATGGGGAATGATCTGACGGTGCTGGATGAAAGTTCGAGAACATGATAGAGGGTGGATCCCATACCACGTCGTATTGGGTGGCAGGTGAGATTGAGAAGAAGACTTTACCATTTTCAATTGTTTTTTTAATCTCTTCTTTATTATTATTTATTTCCCCATCAGAACAAAGAGGTTATTACTTGTTAAGATTGGTATTATTATTGAGTCTCTTTTTTTTTTTTTGGAGAATAGATTGTTTTTTTAATCTCACTCTAACAACTTTGATGGTTGATTTTTTCAAATGGAAGTAATGCAGAACACAAATAAATCAATGAAATGAGAGCCATTTTTTTTTATTCTCATTAATCTATTGGTAAAAGCTAGTGCAACTTGGAATTAAAATGAACAACTATTATTCTGACTTCTTCAAATGTCAAGCTTCTTGACACTAATTAATTATACGTAAAAGAGGAATTGAAAATTGACTATAAATTCAAATTGAAAAAAAAAAGAAAGAAAACGAACCGAACAAAAAAGACGTTAAAAAAAGAGTGTTAAAGTTTGGGAATTGAGACGAAATAATTTATTAAAATATTGTAGTTTCAAAAACTTAATAGTAAAATAAAGTTCTTTTAAAACTTATAGATAAATTTATTAAAATATTGTTTCAAAAAAATAATATAAGTCAAAATATGATTCAATATTTCAAGATTAAGAAAATTTACATCACATAAATTTATACGAAGTTTTAATTTTTATAAATAAATATATATATATTGAAACCAGTGGGAAACTAAAAGAAAATAAAATATAAGTATTTTTTTTGTTATTATTGTATTATATATATATATATATATATATTATGTTTCAGATTATTTGGAAGCGATACAAAACTATCATAAATAGTTTGCTCAAGATAAAACATATGATAAACCGTAAGAACGATCAAAACATATGACCGACGAAAAATCTTTTCATATGCATTCACATTGTATCAGTATATACAATTTTAATTTTTCTTTAACTAATTTTCAATTATAAGCAATTACTACAAATACAATTGTAGATTTTCGTAAGAAATAATATGAATATATTTATATAGTCTTTACTTTAATGCGTTTGTCTATTCACACAAAATTCTCAATTACAAAATTCGCTTGGTGAAACAATATCAATAGATATATTTAGTAATTCTATGCTCTACATAGTATGAAATCCAAAACATTTTGATGTCCAACTTAGATAATATACATTATTTGAAGATTAACAACCTTGAGTTTAGTTGTGATTTCTAAATTTTTTATTTTTATTTTGATTATTTTTCTTTAATTTGTTAAAAAAAATATTTGATTTGGAATTGATAAAAATAAATTGGTGTTAAGTCAAATGCTTACCACTCAACCATCTAAAAACAAATTGATTTTTTTTTTAATCTTAAACATAGAATCCATTTTAATTCAAATTTAAAAACACATTCTATATATCACTTTCTTTTGTTAAAAGATTGCATTACTACACATGATCATAACTTATTTAGATTTACAAACATATCTTACCATTCATAACATACAAGTGTATGTCAAAGTAGGAAAAAACAAATTATTGTTAGGGTAAATGTTAAAAAAAAAATTATGGATTATCTAAAAAACAAAACAAATTATTCTAAAAACTAGGAAAACAAAAACAAATTTGGATGTTCTAAAATTAAGAAAAAAATTGGAAAAAATGTAGGAATGGTGAGCCTTGACAATGTGAGAGAAAAATTTTACTTTTTTTTTTCTCTCTCTCTCATAATCTCTACTTTTCTTCTTCATAGAGGAGTTTGAAAGAGTCATCCTCTCCCTTTTTCTCTCTCATCCTGTTGATTATCTCGTGTATACAGTAAATCTATAATAAGTTTTAAAACAATCCTACTTTACTTATAATTTTACTTATAAGTTTTTGAATTGAGAGGTAAAAAACAAAGTGTAAGGGGTGGGTAAGAAGGAGAAGGATGCCGCGTTCCATGCGCGTCTCCTAGCTCTCTCTCTCTCTCTCTCTCTATCTCTCTGCTGTGTAAAACTTTGGAAGCTTTCTCTCTCTCAAAACTCTTGTAACTCCTACCTCTATTTATCCGTACCACCCCCCACTTTTTCTTCTTCTTCTTCATCTTCATACTTCAATACTACTCTCTCTTCTCAACCTCCTATTTGCTTCAACAACCCTAAACCAACAATTTTTTCCATTTTCTCCTTCATTTCTGGTCAATCTGGAAGACCCAATCCCCAAAAGGTACACTTTTCCCTTTCCCTTTTTCTTTTTTTTTCTTTCTATTTCATTTTTTCTTTTTTCTTTTTTACAATAGAATAGAATCATGTGGGTGTTCTTCTTCTGGTTTCGTTTTGGTGTTTTTGGATTTCAGATTTCGAAATGAG
>JBBPDI010000020.1:2516680-2528392 GCA_037974545.1 Cucumis variabilis | reverse complement strand
CATTCAATTAACAAAGCAAAACCTAAAACAAAAGTATTACGAAGAACAAACCTTGAAGCAGTGTGAATGAAATCGAACGAGAGAAAGAGAGAGCTGCGACTGCTATTCAGAGGGTTTCAGAATCTACAAGATAAATTGCGAGAGGCGGATGAGTCGAGATTTGTGACAGAGAAATCTAAGGGGGAGAGAGAGAGAGACAGTTCTTTCACCAGCGTGCGGCGGTGCGGACTGCAATTGATCAATGGCAGTCAAAGACGGAGGCCCGACGGGTGGCGAGTGGCGGCCGGCTGAAAAATGCAAAACTGGGGGGTGGGGAGAGGAAAACCTAAATTTAATTTTCTTTTTTATTCACATTATTTTAAGTTAAATTATTCGAAGAGTAATAGTTCTGAATTTTTTAAGTTAATTACGATTTGCGAATATCTTTTGAAACTTTATATTTTTTACACAAATATAACAATTTCAGTTCAAAATTAACAACAACAGTATTTGTAAACTATGGTTGAAAGTTGGTTTAGTGACATTTTTGTATAATCTAATCAATTAAACTAGTATTTAGTTATTAAATATATTAGTTAGGCATATATAAACTAAGTGTGTATGCAATATAAACATGTGAATCAGTATCAAATTTAATAACAATACATCACTCCACTCTGCAAGTAATATAAACCATTGCATGTCAATTTTATAATCAATATAATAGTCAAATTTATCAACAATCTAAAGAGTATATCGTTGTGAAGTTTATTCAATAGTACATCAGTCAAGTGTGTTGTATGTATAAAAGAGAGTGCAGTTGTCAAGTTTATTAGTAGCATATCCATAAAATATATCATATCAAGTATATTAGTTATGTTTGTCAAGTTTACAAATAGTATAAACGAGTGCACGACTAACAAATATATAAAGTATATCAATTGAACACATCATCATCGAGTATATACAGTATATTAGGTAAGCATATCCAGTGGACATAAATAATTCTTGATGTGTAATGATAAATGTTTAGTGGGTGGCATGCATTAAAGGTTGTATCGTGTTTGGACAACTTGCCTTGGAGTCTAACTATGATTTGTCACATGACACTTTTCTTTTTAATAACTTGTTTTTATTGTTCGTATCAGTATACATGCAACACAAAATGGATCAACGTATCAAATTTGATATATCAGCCGCAAAGAAATAGTTTTAAATAAAAACTCTAATAACTTCCTTTAAGAAATCCAATAATTGAAACAAGAGTTTGTTTTTATTGAATTTAAATTAAAATAAGTTAGATATTTAATATTCAAAAAATGAATTTGCTCTAGGTTTTAAAAGTTTAAAATAAGACGATAGAGAACTATCAGTTCGCACGAGATTTTCAAAGAAATTTGATTCGTGGAGTTGAACTTGTGTTGATGTTATGATTGTGCTGATTTGATGCGATGTGGTTTGATTCTCTAGAATTTGATCATCTGATTCTGATTGTGTTAATTTGATGCAATGTGGCTCAATTATCTAGATTTGATCATTTGATTCTCTCTTGGTTGAACGCGTACGCTTGATTTGGAGGATCGATTGACGTCTACGCTTGATTTGGAGGAAGCGAAAACCAAAACACTGGAATGGAAGAAAGCATATGTTCTTGTCTTGTAAAAAAAGTTTACATCTTCAAATGTGCTGAGAATTCTCTATAGACTTTCTGAGTAAAAAATTTCCAACCGAACTCCTCTATTTATAGAGTTTTCTAGTAGGCTTTACGGGCTTGAGCCTGGTTGGTCCATGGACCAGACGTATGCCAACCACATGAATTTGGGTCATATTTAGTTTGGGCTAAATTAAGTTCATTTTTGGACTCAAATGAACTTAGAACAAGTGAATAATATTTAATTAGACAAACAATTAACTTCATCCAACTGTTATAATGAAAACATGTGACATCATAAAAATGTGCCTAACTTATGTCTTCAATTTTAATTTGGGATACATGTCAATTTTTTTAACTAGTCTTAAACTCGATTTTAATAAATAATATAATAATTTGTGATTGGTCTCAAATTTTTCTATTAAACACCATCATATGTTTTAATAGATTGCAATATTTTGTATGTGTAGATGTCACGTCCATTTCCTCATTAATCATATATTATATCGAATATATTTAGAAAATAGTAAAGAAGATCACGGATTTAATGAATGAGAGAAATTTTTTAAAGTAAATTTACAATTAATACGTCGTATGTAGAATTTATACTAAAACATAAAGCTTGTAATTACTATTTGATTACAAATGAAAGAGAAAAAAAATGAATTTCCTTTGAATTACTATTTGATTTTTTTAAAAAAAATATTAAGCTCGTGATTCTTTATTTTAAAAATTTTCAAATTTAGTAAAGAATTCAATTTTTTTTTTAATTTAAGAATGATTGAATTAAAACGATAGAATTTAGTCTTTAAAATAAAAAACAAGAAAGTTTCCAAATTGAAACTAAATATCTTATTTGGATAACTATTTATTTTATGTTTTTTCTTTCCATAATATATATATAGAAAAATGATAAAATATTTGACAAAATATTTATAAGGGTAATAAATTTTTATTTCTAGTAATAAATACATTTTTTTCTTCTATTTTTTTTTAAAAAAATTGTAAGATAAGGTAATAACATAAATTTTCATTTTCTTGATTAATAAAGGTGAGAGATTTTAACAATATAAAATATCACGAGATATATATTTTAATATAAATTATTTATCCAACAGATTGACAGATTTTAATTATAATTTACGTTTGGTTTATACAATACGTTTTGTTTATGAAATATTGATATAAAATAACTATTTAGGTCTCTCTTTTACGTGTGTGTATATATTTTTTTTTATTAGAAATATTAAATTAATAGCCAAAATTAAATTCCAAAAAAC
Source organism: Cucumis variabilis (assembly GCA_037974545.1). NCBI lineage: Eukaryota > Viridiplantae > Streptophyta > Magnoliopsida > Cucurbitales > Cucurbitaceae > Cucumis > Cucumis variabilis. The sequence goes on along the minus strand of JBBPDI010000020.1, from coordinate 2,525,482 downwards.
AATCATAGAGATAATCGTAAACCATTTCTTCAATCTTCACCAATTTCCCGTATGATTTTAATTCATATTTACACAAACAAAGTCTTCTCAAACCCTAAACCATCTAAGTAATCGCATCTGTTTAAATGGAGAGGAAAAAAAAAATGAAGAAATCATAAAATCTTAACGAATCTTCAAGACGATTGATTCTATTCATCCATGCACGTTACTCCTCTGTACAACAGTTCTCGAACGCATCAAAACCTCTTGAATTTCCATCCTCTTCAGTCTATGCCGATTCAGAAACCTCGACCAAAACCCTAAGTCGGTATTATTACTCTTCTTTCCACAATCACTCTCCGTTGTCGTTATTCCTCGTTTCAACCTCGCCATCGTTTTACTCTTCTTAAAGATCGAAGACGCGGAGAACACAAAAGCCGTCTTACGACGACGATGATGATTATCCGAATTGTAGTAACCGTAAAGCTTCGGCGAAGAGGAAGAAGAAGAGGAACAAGAGGAGTAATAAGAAGAGGAAGAAGAAGAAGAAGAAAGAGAATTGGAGATCTTATTACGCGATGAAGCGGCGGGGGAGATAATTCGCGTGAGCTTTTCGGTTAAACACAAAGAACAAACACCGGGAGATTGGTGGTGATTTGGATGGCGTTGGCAGTGGTGGTGGTGGTGGCGATGGTTGCGGGTACGGCGGTGGTCGACGTCGGATTTGGAAGAGTGAAAGTTGGCCATGGGGGGGGTTTTGGGTTTAAGGAGCATTTGTTTGGGATTTGAAAATTTAAAGAACGCGGCATTGCTTTGGTGTGGGCTTCATATGAGGTTTCTTTGGAATTTCTAAGAAACAGAGTGAGGTTTGACGGAAAAGGTATGATGTGGACAAATGGAAGCTTTTAATTGGATGAAACTTTTTCTTTCTTTCTTTTTTTCTAATTTTCTTTTCCGCCGCTATGGAAGAAAAAGAAAAAAAATATAGTTTTTTCCTTTTGGAAGGCGGCGTGGAAATTCAAAGGCAATACGAAACGACTTCGTTTTTTAGAGTTGGAGTGAAGGGGAAGGAAATTTTGAATTGGAATCTTTCGCATACTTTTCTTGCAAAAAGGATTTGGATTTTTCAAACATTTTCTTATTATTAGGTTAAAATATGTTTTTAAGTATGTAAATTACAAGGTAACGAGATAGGAATTAACAAAAAGCTTATTCGAGAGTCAAGTCACTCTAATTGAATGATTTGGATTTCATTTAAAAAATAGGTCATCTGTAGAAAAAATGTTATTTTTATCACCAATTTGTTTGTTGTCAACTTTACTAAAACTCAACAAGAAAAATTAAATGAAGATGTTCAAATTAAATATTTATATATGAAAGTTATGAGTGAGCATAACAGATAAAAAGAAATCGAGTCAACCAAACTGAAGATGGTCGATTAAAAATAAGTAGAGGTACGATCAGAGTTTGTTTAAACTATGTTCTCAACAAAATTCAAAGACTTAAAACCAACCGATAGACAGCAGTGATAGTTGTTTAGAATAAATAAAAAAAGATCGACAAGTAGAATTAGAATAGTCGACTCAAAATCCAATTGGTGGAGAAATTTGGTAGGAAAAGGGAACAATATGCTCATCCTTGGTATCCTTTATGTGGTCTTTTTTTTACTTTCTTTTGTGAGTGTTCAAATTTTATTTTTCTTTAATTCAACTTATTTAATCTGCAACTCTAACTCGGTTACCACCTCAAATTCTCCACTAATATTTTTTAATTGATAAATATTTTATTTTCTTAAAGTAGAAAGTATTACATTTATTTTCATTTCTTGTTACGCAATTAACTTAAACATAAAAGTGATTATTAATATCGTATCAATTAAGCTATAAATACCTTAATGCAAACTTATTTAAAACTAAAATGAGTTTGATTTGGTTTTATAAACAAATAGAAATAAAATAAAAGTGATTTGGTTATAGAAAAGGAAAAGAGAGAGAGAGAGTAGAAGGAAATATGATTTGGAAAATATATAGGAAGAGAATGTTTTATTTAGAAAGAAATGGGAAAAAACAAGAAAAAGGAGGTTTGGTTGGTGGGAGAGTACCGACGTGGACAGATGAGAGTGTCAAAATAAAAGAGGCGATTATTAAATACGGATTTTCCCACGACGATTGCTTCTTCTTCTTCTTGTAAGAAATAAACGTCAAAGTCAAACAAAACCATCCGTCGGTTTTGGAAAAACTTCCAAAGTCTTTGTTTCCCCCTTTAATAAAACGTGAAACCACCACTCAAAATCAAAAAATAACAAAATAAAATTACTTTTTTCCATTTTCTTTGAAATTTTATAAACAACATTCACTACTTACATCCCACATAAATTTATTATAATTAACATAAAATATAAATAGTTTGTTCATTTCGTTGTTTTTTATGATTTTTTTTTTGGAGTGTTTAGGAGTGATGTTGAATATTTATAAAAATTGATTTTTCTCATTTTCAACTTAGGGGATAGCCAAGCAAGGGGAACATGTCCCCCTTAATTAATTGAAACGATACTTATTATATATATTTGAGTTTTAAATTACTAGATTTAAATTTTTAATTTTGTATTTAATAAATCATGGTGTCTAACTTGTTTGTAGGTGATAAACCTCTTGATATAGCAAATAATGAATATAATATTTTGAGAAAACCATACTATATAATACCATAGTAAGTAGAAGTTGAAAGTGAGGAATTGTACTTTTAAAAGATTTGTTTAAGAAACTATTTTAGATATTTTTTAAAAAATCTTTTTGAGAATGGAAATTATAACAGAAAAATATTATAAAATATAAAAAAATTTAAATTTGATCGCGGATAAAAACTGATAAATTTTTATCAATATCAGTTGTAGATAATGATAGAGTATATATATTGTAAATATTTTAGTTCATTTTTCTATTGGATTAAAATACTCATTTCAAGAACATGTTTACATTTTTATTTTATTTATTAGATAGTAATATAAATCACTAATTTTGACTAATATAATAAATGATTGATTATATATGTTAGGATAGAACTTAATTACTCTCATGCAACATCAACTTCATCCATACATAATTCAAATTTAATTTATATATTTATCGAGAAAATTTCAATCTTTCTGTAAAATATAGCACAACTTTTTAACTTCAAACTTCACTATTCTCGAACGTCTTAAAATAAAATTGAGAAATTTATAACAAATTAGATATCTTTATTATTGTTTTTTTTAAAGGATAAATAGAGACTTTTCAAGCATGTTATGTATTCTAATATTTGACTAAGATCCTATAAGAGAAATATCTTAGCAACTTCATTTGCACCAAAGTTACGTCCACATTTATGACTTATGAACACTTTCTGTCTACAAACTATAATTAATAATTCAACTTTCTTTAATCTTTTTTTTTTTTTTGTGTGTGTGTTTAAAGCAAAATATGAAATTTGAAATTAAATTATATTTATCTGTTTGTTTCGAACGAAGGGACTCTAAAAAAATCATTTGAAACAAAGATTATATAAAATTATAACGATCACCAATAAATCGTTTATATTATGATTAGATTAAAATGCACGTAGATCTATAAGTGATAGAGTTTTTACACTAATAGATTGTCAGCATAAGCATACTCAATAGTATTTACGACATGTCACAAATTTCACTAATAGATTGTTAGCTATCAAGATTCTCTTGTAGACACGTTTCATCGATTTTCTTAGTCCAAACAACACTTTCAAAAGTGCTTGGAGAATGATACAAACTCCACTTGTTTTCAATCGTTACTTTACAAAACAAAAGAAGCTCGTGAGAGCTTTCAAACTTGTTATTAGTTTTGATTTTCAACGTTATGATTCAAAACTTATATCCACGACCTTTATTGTTCAGGTAAACTAACAAATAAAAATAGTCACAACCATCATAACTTTGATCCATGAAAACAGTCATAAAAATATCTAATGCTGGAATAATACATACTACATTCATTTATTATTTAACACGTCATTAAATGATTTATTAATTTATTAAATATTGATCTTGTGAACCCAACACAATTTTTAAAAGTTGATTAGGTGATAAAAAAATAAATGGAGGCGTAGTACTAGAAATTCTTGTTGTCGTTATATTATGAGATGATTACAATTGATAACAGTTTTAGGAATAATGACTAAGAGTGCGTTTGAATTATATTAGTGTTTATATACATTATCAAGAATACATTTTCTTTTAAACACTTTATTTAAAATGAGTTTAAAATTTAAACATTTTCTTTTCATGTTTGTGATTAGATCTTCTTACAAGTGTTTATATATATAACTCTGTTTATAAACCTATTTTCTTAAAATTTGGATGAATGTTTTCTATTCTAAAATTGATTATTTTTCATTCTCATTTTATAAAACACATTTTGAAAAGTTACGAAACACCTCAAATTTATTTTAAATAATTTTTTTAAAATTTAAACGCTTTAAAAGGTAATCTAAACACACATGTAGCAATATTTTAAACAAATTATAAATATAGAAAATTCTATTAGTGATAGACCAATATTTACACTCTTAACTATATTTATATTTTTAAAAAATTGATTATTTTTTAATCTAATTGTTTTTTTTGGGGGGTTTGGATAGGATATGATGGGCCTTAATGGGTTGTGAATAGTAATTTACCGTTGGGCTGTGCGTTTATTTGGGCCCAGCCCAACTATTTAGGTGTAATAGTTTTCAATATATATAAAGAATGAAAAGACGTCAAAAGTGATTCATTCCCTAATTCGTGTTTTTTCGACTTTATCATTACACTAATTCTTTCTCTTTCTTTTTCTTCACATAATTATATATTATCTTTTGCTAAAACCTTTTAAACCTCAATTACAAAAGGACACGTACACTGCTTTTCAACCTTTTATAATTTGAACACATTCAACAGAAGTCCATGCACCTAATTCAACTTTACTTTCAAATTAGAGATTTCATTCTCAACGTGTTATAATAATAATAAAATCATAAATACGATTGTTTCTTTGGTCGTTATAAAAATATAATATATTTAAATATTAGTTCATATAGTTTTAATGTTTTTTCTTGGTACAGTGTACTTAAATCATAAAAGAAACGTACTTTTAGCTATTAGTTATCCACCTGAAAGTTGAAAAGTTTTGTTTTCTTTTTTAAAACGATGATTTTATTCAACTTCAAGCAAAAACATAAATAGAAAATTTAAAAATACCTTACTTTATACAAAATATTTGGATACACGATGAGTTGCATTTATGTTTGTTCGACTCACTCAAGTCTTCAGTTACAAAGTAACACATGACAGCTTTTATTCTTTTTTTTTTTTTACTGCATTCGAAAAACACGGAGACATCTCGATTTATAGGCCTGTTAAAGTCTCGAAACCATTTTATGCTTACTATTGGTGATAACGAGAGACAAAAAGAATAATTTACATTCCTTGTAATTTAAATAGATACGTAAAGGTTACACCCAAACGTTACTTTTAAATTATTTTCATAATCTAACCTCCCAATTCATTGATTAGGGTTGAAAGAGATGGTGTCATGTGAAATGGAGTTGAGTATACACATCTTTCTGCCAAACAAAAGAAAAGGAAAAACATTTATTTGTATATCAATTCTTTTACAATGTTTTGATGAGATTTTGTACCTTCAAAAGTGCTTTTTTCCTTCAATATTTCTAATTTACTTTTTTTTTTTGCTTAATTATATATAAAAAATTCATTCAAATTTGTGTTTGGGTAAAAAATAACTCTAAACATTTTCAAAAGTTTTAATTATGTTCTTGAACTTTTAAAAACTGTGCAAGAACACATCTATCGTTAAAGTTTCATTTCAAAAAACATCCTTGAACTAAAAAAAAGTTTAGAAAATACTCAAATTTTGAATTAAATTTCTTAGCATCTTAAAATAAAAACAAAATTTTTAAGTTAAAACCAGAGTGTATAACACTAGGATTAAAGAAACAGAATTTGAAATATTAATAAGCATAGAAATTCAACTTTTTTTATAGAAAATATTTAGATGCATTTTGGATTTTAACTCACTCTAATCTTCAATCACAAAACAAATTAGTACATGACAACTTTTATTCTTATTTTTCATTTTTACAAACAAAAAGAATATTTTTATTAGATATTATATTAAATTTATGTTCACCTATCAATTTAAAACTTTTAGGTTGAATTTATAATTTAAGAGATATTAGTTCAAGCCTCTGTAATGTTATCTCCTACTCGTATGATATCTATCTCCACTTGTTAAATCTTTCAAACTTTTTTTTTCATATTTCAAGCCTATAAGTAAGAAAGAGTTTTAAATATTATACTGACTTTACATTTACTCACTGTCTTCAATTTTTAGATTGAATTAGTGATTTAGAAAGTTTATATCTTTTATAATTTAAATAGATATAGAGAGGTCGCATCTAAAATATTACTATAATTAATTTACTCACAATTTCTACTATGTTGTGGTCCAAAAAGCTCTTTTGATGAGATTTTGTACCTCCAAAAGTGCTTTTCCCTTTCTTTCTTTCTTATTTATTAATTTTTTACTTTCATTTCATCTAAAAACTTAACATCTCAACAAATGTTTTAGTCCAATAATTCAAATATATACTTAAAAAGATCTTTAAACCACAGAAGAAGAAGAAAAAAAAAGAAAAGAAAAAAGACAATGTGTATTAACCAAATTACGTATTAGTATAAAGTTATTCTAAATTATGTATTAGTGCATTTAACCAAATTATTCTAGGGAAACAACGTGTGAAGTAATTTTAATATTTTTTTTTCGATTTTACAAAATTTATATTTGTGTTGATTTCTAATATTTGTACTACAATCTTTATTTTAAAGACAATTATGTTCGAAAAATAAAATAAAATTTGCTAAATTAAACATTTTTAAAAATAACAAAATATTAAAACTATTTATAAAATGTAGCCAAATCAATCGAATTCTTTATAGTTTTTTTGTTTGTTATATTTCGTAAATAGTTTTAATATCTTACTGGCCACTTTCATTTCTTTTTCTAATTGTTGTCGAATTGTTGTCGTTATTATTATTTTGCAATCTACAGGCACATGAATTTTTCTAAAAAACGTTTTTTTACTTGCCAAAAAAAAGCCAATAATGGGGTCCATAAGTTTTTCTTTTCTTCATTGCTTTATTTGATGATTTGGACCTCAAATAAACAAAATATTTAACTACATCTTATAATTATTTATTTATTTTATATCTCATCCAATCATTGGATAATAGTTTATCAAATGTCATTTTTTTTAAGTGATTTGTTTTTTATATGTAATTAGGATGAGATTTATAAACATAAATACAGGGACATATTTAAAAAAAGTAAAATAAATTAAAATATTTACAAGCTATGACAAAATTTTGGATTCTATCACTATAGCATATTAATAACTATCAGTAGTAATAGAATTTCCTATAGGTTGTAAATAATTTGTATTCTTCATGAATATATTGGGGATGTGCTCAAGTATTGCTGAAAGAATAACGAAGGAATCCTAGTTTTTTTTCTTCTTCGTTTCCTACAACTCTCTCTCTCTTCCTTTTTCCATTCTCATTTTGCCATACAACTCACTCGCAACCGTAAAGTTTGTCCAATTCTTTTCACAATTCTGACTTTGTGAGACCATTGTCGTATTTCACTTTCAAGTTTTATGCACATTAATTTTAAGACAAAAAAATAGTATATTCGAAATTGCACATATGTTTGTGAATGTCATTCAATTACCTAAACACAATTTGTTAGTGGACAAGTCTATCTATTTTTTTCTTTTTTTATGGAGTAACATAAGATTCATGGAACAAAAATGCACTCAACCATTACTCTTTCTTTAATGTTTTGTAGTGATTACAACTAAAAGAAACTTTTTAAATCATTTTAAAAATCGATTATTTTGAAGAGATGTTCTTCATAGTCATACTAAAAGTAAAATTTCACCTTTAAACATAACTTTAAATCATTAACTTTTAACTTTGTGATATTAGACAACAAAAAATACTTAATTGCATCATAAGCCAAAGTTTGTCACGTGACAAATTCTTCTAAAAAAATAACAGTTTTTTTTTTTTGTGTGTGTGTGCAAATGATGAAAATAAGATGCATGAAGATGGACTCAAATATTGATCTTAATAGCATAACATAATTCTCTAAGATTTTGGTTTCTTTTCCTTTTAAGATTTAAACTAAACATATATCTTCAACACCAAATGAACAAACACTATATCTTAACTATACATTTCATTAGCATCAGACTTACATTTATATCCATTACTCTAAAACAAGAAAAAAGCAAAAGGAAGAACCAAAAGGAAGATCAAGAAATAAAAAAGTTATAAAATGGAAGAACATTGGTCATATGGTTTTTACCAATAATGGAGAGAAGGAGCTTGATCAACAGAACAAAAATTAACCAAACTTTGATCCTCATTCATAGCCTTTGTGAATTGGATTTGATTATTACTATTCAACATTGAAATATATGAATTGTTCCCATCTCTGTTTGAATCTCTTTCCATTGACCCTTTTTTCATTTCTCTGTTTACTTTCTCACTCAACTCTTTCACCTGCAACAAGAGCAAAGAAAAGAAGAGAAGAGAGTTTTCATTAATCTAAAAAAGAAACCCAAATTGAAAATGGAGATGATTTGTTATCATTACCTTTGAAGCAAGAGAAGCATTTTCTTTTTCAAGAACATCATAATCAAGTTTAAGAGCATCATAGTTTAGTTTAAGAACTTCATAATCTTTCTCTA
>JBBPDI010000020.1:2489602-2506760 GCA_037974545.1 Cucumis variabilis | reverse complement strand
GAACATTTAGTTTATTGGCTTTCAGATTATAGTATCAATAAGACGATTTTATTTAATAGAATTTTGAATACAAACTATGAGTCTTAGGACATAAATTCTAACATATATATAATAAATCACATCAGAAAACGATTAAAACTTATGGGTATATCGTTAAATTAGACTATATATAGGCAGATGATATACTATCACTGTTCTAATTATGTAGTTGCGGTATTTCGTTATTTAATTTTAGTCGGATAAAAGAACAAATGACTTACTATGAAAATTTTATTAGCTTCACGTGATGGAGAATAATGGTTGTCGGCGACTTGTGAAAATAGGGTAAAAATATACTGATGGAAAGAAGATGATGCTTACGATTATTAAAAAATTCAATAAAATTTTAGTTGTCGGCGACTTGTGAAAATAGAGAAAGTAGAAATTAGAAATTTATTGATGAAATTTTATTAGCTTCAAGTGATGGAGAATAATGGCTACCGACGACTTGTTAAAATAGGGTAAAAAGATACTGATGGAAAGAAGATGATGATTACAGTTATTACAAAATTCAATAAATTTTTCATATTATAATATATTTTGATTTATACTTAACTGAAAAGATATTTCAAAATTATTACCATATTAATTATACACATTAAAGTAAGGAAGTTATGAAAATAATATTAAATTGAATTCATTTTCAATAAGGAAATAATTTATTATGAATAAAATATTTAATTAATAATGATTGTAAGGTTAGTATTGTCCAAAAAATATTATCTTTCCTAATTAAGAAAATAAATTTCAATTTAGGACATTTGTGAAATTTCTTATTCAATTTATGTCTTTTCTCTAAATCTTTCTTTTACAATGTGCTTTTATTTCGTTTCATTAGGTTTTTTGGCAGATAATTATAACTTTATCTAATTAATAATTTTTTAAATTATATTGAATGATAATTTTCTTATTTGGTCTATTAATTAATATATAAATTTATTATGAAAATTAATTATAAATATTTATTAATTTAATATAAAATAAAATCTTTTCTAATATGGAATAATTTAGTAATTGAATATAACATTATTCATTATTTTCATCACCCATAAACATTCTATAAAAAAAAAAATTCCAGTCATTTATTCTTTCTTCTTCCGTTCTGTAGTATATTACGGTCATGTTCCTTTTGTTCCATTTAATTTTTTATTATTCAATTCATCTTTCTGTCATGTTCGACATATAATTTTTATTAAATGTTCTGTCATTCGTATATATACTATGACATATATTTAATAATTCATACACATATTTTTTTTTATGTTTTGTGATTGTTTCTTGCTGTATTTATATACCACTGTATACACAGATTATGTATCCAATTAGTATGCTTTTTTAATTCTTATATATATACCACTGCATAATACATCTAGTTTCTATGATTTGTTACATATATACTGTTTCATATACAATGGTGGATCCATAAATTTTATATAAAGGGGCACTGGGCATTATATAATAAACACACTAAAATCTATTTTGTGATAATTTAGAAAGAAATTTGATATTTGAAAAAAGAAAATTATTGATATTTGGAATAAAAACTTTTGTAAAAATAACTGTAGCAGACAAGATTTGAACTCATAACCAAAGGATTGTGTGGAAGTACAACAACTATAACAGAAGCAAAATTTAGGCAAAGTAAAGCTAAATTTAATATATATTGTAATCTAACACTTCAAAATTAATATTAAAATAATAAAATCGATAATGTGAGGGTGAGCACATGCCCCCCGAGGCCCCTTAATAAATTCGCCCCTGATTCAAATATTCAATAATACATAAATGATGTTATATTCAATATACTAAATATACCAGAATGTATTTCGAATACGAAATATAAATTCTTACTACCTTAAATTTTTGTCAATTTTTTTCGAAAGATCACTATACCAGTCAGTCGCCGATGTTCTTCTTCTTCACCGCTTATACTTTCTTCAATCTTCTATTATTCGACGTCTTTTGTGAAGAAAATGGAATCAATATTCAATGCATTCGAAGAAGGAAACTTTTACTTTTATTTAAATTTCCTAAATCGTAACCCACGTCTCCGATTTCTCTCCTTGTCGATCCACCTTCTATAAACAAATTGACACAATAACCTTTCATTCATAAAATATACACCATATTATTCAATATACATTATAATTAGGTTGAATATATGAAAAACAATGCAAAACGAGAAAAATAATAGACGGAGAGAGAGATTAGAAAGTGAGAGAGAGATCGAGAGGGAAGAATTTTTTAACAAAATCACCAAAATAAAAATAGTTAAGGAACAATTTTTATTATAATATTACCATAATAGAACTAATCACTTACCATATTTATATAAGATATCTAATAAATGCAAAAATTAATAATGGTCCACTTTCCTTTTTCCTTTTTCTATTTTTTAATATATTATTAATGATAAAGATGGGTAAATTGGTTATTTGAGTCTTATATTTGTGTAAAATATTAATCAATTTAGGACATTTCTGAAAAATTTGGGAAATTTAGGTCAATCTTGTAATATAGTATACCATTTTAGGTCATCTTAGTCACAAACCCATTTTTTTATAAAAACAATTAGAGAAAATACCGTAACCATAAGGTTAATTTTCATAAATATAACAAACCAACAAAATATTAACCATCTGTGTAACAAAATGAGAAAATCCATGAAACTTGCCATTTTTTTTTAAATATTCTAAGTTTGCTACTCCTTTTCATCGTCTTTCTTCCTTCCTCTTCTGTGATTTTTTTTTCTTTTCATCGTCTTTTTCTCTTCTTAGTTTTTCTTCTATTTTTTTTTCAAAATGTTATTTGGTTCAAGATTGTGTATCAAATATAAAAGATCTATTTTTTTTTAAACTATTATTTGATTGTTCCAAATATAAAAGTTCGTGCCTAAAATCGTTCAGATATTGGATAGCCATATCTAAACGATTGTGTACAAAGAATCTTAAAAAAAAATCTCAAATCTAAACGATTGTGTTCCAAATATAAATGATCGTGTACCAATTTTTTTTAAAAAATATATTTGAGATTTAGCTACATAAATTCAAATGATCAAATTTAAACGATCGTGTACCAAAAAATTATGAAAAAATCATTTAAATTTTGCTACCAGTCATTTAGATTTGGCTATTTGGCATCAGGTACTACTATGTAAAATTTTTCTCCTAGTGTGGATGAGAGAAATGATCTTTTTTTACTTTAATGTTGCAGAATTTAATAACATAGAAGTTTTGTTGTCGGTACGTGACACATCAGGTTAGTTACATTTACATAAATAATTAATTGCATAAGTGTGGAGTTTAGTTTATGAAATTATTCTATTTTTATGGAGGGATTTGCAACAACTTGCATTCCTAGGAAACGTGAGCACTCAAGGAACCTGGAGCTGGAGCGATATGTTGCACAAAATGGGAAGATCCTCATATCGATCGCTAGGATAGGATAAATTGATCTCCCCACACACTGTTCGCTTTAGATGTACTATCAATGTAGTAACGCGGGATACCTTTCCAGTTTGCTTTCTTAAGTGGACTGACGTTACGATAGATTATATCGAGCTCGTGAAGGACTCTTTACAGGTAAGTTTTACAATCACACGTACATATATGTTAGTTATATGAATACCTACTATGTATATATAGAATACTAATCTGTCTGTACTTTTGTAGCAAATTTTTTTAGCTGCATTTCACATATCTAGTACTTAATCAGTTCGTTGAGCATCAGATGCTCACCACATGGAAGGAGTTTTAGGGGTGTCATTTCAAAAAGTTCAATGATGTTGAACAGGCACATGCCAACCCACCCCCCAAATTGAAGAATCGTGTGGAAGATTGGAATTTCCTATGCGACCACTACCTACCTGACAGTTTTAAGTGATTTAGAACTTATTAATGTTCTCAAACAGTAATTTATTTTTTTATGTAACATTTTGATATTGTTTTTATATAGGAGCAATCATCAATGAATAGGACTGTTAGAGCGAGATAGCTCTATAGTCACAATAGCGACACCAAGTAGTTTATACAACGAGTGCACGAGCTCCTTGAACGACAGGGTCATCCAATCAACCGAGTTGTTCAAGGAAACACATTGGATGACCAGTTCATTTTTCCAGAGGCTGCAGAGGCACATGTAAGTTTCTGTTATGCCTTTTTGTCTTTATTTTATACGTACATTTTATTAACACACATTTTATAACTTATTAATCAATAAAAAATTTATTACAGAATCAAATGTTGGCCATTCAGTCCCAGCCCATTGTAGAGGGTTCTCAACCACTATCTGATGAAAAGATATGCGAGACAGTGTTGGGTAGACAATCGGGCTGCTCAAAGGGTCTTGGTTGGGGCCCAGACCAAAATCTTGACACATTGCTGACAGTTCTTCCGCAGTTGCATTAGCCCACGAGCAAGATATGCATGCCAAGTGGGTTGATGTGCTAACAACTAATCTTACAAAAGTAGAAGACCAAAATAGACTACGACACGAGGAAAGTGAACAAAAGATGACAAAAATGATGAAGATGATTGCGAAACTCTCTGATCGTCATCCAGAGAACCTTGATTTCTTTATTTGATGTAAGTAATTTCAAACTTTTACGTTCTTTCATTTCTTTTTGGGATGATATATATATTTATACTTTAATTTCGTGTCATTGTACGTTGAAAGGCTGGAGGGACTACTGTATATGTATCACTTAGATTAGTTTTTTATTGCTTTGTTTTTAGTTTAGGTTCATTGTAATTTTTCTTCAAACGAAACAAGTGTTTCTTCAATATTTTAATTCATTTTAATATATATTTGCTTTGATGTTTTATTAACTTTACGTTATCTGTTTTAAAATTTCAATCAAATTCGATTATAAAAATATAAAAATTAAATTATAAAAATAAAAAGGTTGGTGAAACCTTTCTCGATGTAGACATCGTGTCACGAATGGCGTGCTCTTACGATGAGGCATCAGCATAGCGTTGGGCAACACAACGTCGACCCTTTCTTCCAAAACGTCGGGTTTGAGTTATTATTGATGCTTTGATCCAACATCGATAAAAGGTTTCGACTGACGTGTGGACCATGTCGGCACATTGTGCGTCGACATAAGGTCTACGCTAATGCCTTCACGTTCGTGTGTCGTCATTGCTTTTTATGACATATTGTTTTACGACTCCACTGTCGACATGGTTTTTAGCGTAGACCTTATGCCAAAAATGTATACTTTATTAATAACAGACGTTTGATATATAATTACAACACTTCGACCAAATAACCAATGCTTAACTATTTTCAAAACCTCTGTGGTCATCTTGCAGCACAATACCTTTTCATAAACATCATTTCACACAAATAACATCAAATCATTTCATCTCGGATAAACCTTTCTTTATGCTTAACAAACACATTTATAACATAACAATTTCACATAAACACACATTAGTTAATAGTTATTCCTTTCGCCAAGGATCCCGAGTCGTTCTCTATGCTTGGTCTCATTACCTCGTGTTTGACTACTGTATCAACAACATCCAAGAATATACAAATTCATCTTTGTTGCTCCGGCCGCTAAGGTTTATACGTTCCTTTTAACGCATTAGCCAGCTTCTTATCACCATGTAGTCTGTACATCCCATGGTGACCTTGACTCTTTATGTGCACATAAAAGTTAGCATCATCTCAATGAATCAACTAATGGTTTGAAAGCCATATTGTAGCATTGAATCGTAATCATCAAGTCAAGTTTTAACATTATAAATCATGCTTGAACACATGTAAACTTTTTATAGAAATCTCTTTTTGAAACACTTTCTCATTTGAAATCATCTTTCAAAGTAGTAAAGCAGAATCACAAAACTTTTAAGAAGAAAACTACTCACCACACTTTAACAAAAATCATTCTCTTCCTTCTCTTCTCATGGAGCCTTCTGGTGGAAAAATCGCCGTACTTAATATTTTGTTTTTCTTCTTCTCATTAGAGCAAAACAGTAGTATTTTAGCTTCTTTTTTTAATAAAATATTTTTTTTCTTACTTAATGACCAAGTCCTCTATTTATAGAGCCCTTAAACTATCTTAGTCATACTTAAACTCTTCTTGGTTTGTCAGTTCCTGCTTAAAACTTTACACGTGTAAATTTAATACTCAACCCAGTCATGTTTAACTTCTTAATATTACATGTTAACCCTTGTCAAATCAGATTTGACATTTTCTTTGTCAGACCTTACTTCTTGCCTTACCTCATACCGTAAATAACTTTAACCACTTAACACTTCTTGCGAATAACCTTATCACGTGGTTATATTTTTACAAAAAACCTTTCTCACGAACTAACCAACTTTTACTTGCTTAGAACACTTATCGCAAACTTAAACTTTAAGTCTTCACCGCAGACTTCTTCATCGCAAAACCCTTGTTTCTTATCACGAAGACTATCCAAACACCTAGTCGTTATAGTAAAAAGTTCACCTAACTTAAACGAAGACTTTCTTTTAAGAGCGTTAAGACTTATAGATTCTACTGCAAACCCTTCTTTTCTCGCGAATTAACTGCTTAATCGCAAAACTTATACTAACCATAAAAGATTTCATTGCTTAATCCTTTTTGCTGATTTATTCAAACGCCAATTTCATTAATACTTTTAGCCAAATTTTACTTCCTATACTCAAATTAAAAACGAGTCTCACAATTTTTCCCCTCTTAAGATATTTCGTCCTCAAAATTTAAACAACAAGACAATAACGCAAAACAAATTACTTTTTATTACTTTAACTTTTAGAATTACAACCTTATAACATTAAAATTACAACTTTCTTGTTCTTCTGACTTCCTTCTTCTTCTTTCTTGCCTAAGTAAGAGCTTGATCTTTTTAAGCCCAAACTCTTTTCCACTTGCAGGGCCGTCGCATCTACCAACTGTGCATAGTCACTCCTTATTAAAATCTGCACAATAGGTGGCATAATCTCCTCTCTCAAGCTGCTTACAAAATGCATACGTCTTTCTTCCTCATCTGCGATTAATATTAAGGTGTATTTCGATAATTCTGTGAATTTTCTCTCATATTCAGTAACTAAGAGTCTTCTCTATTCCAAGTAGAGTAACTCATCTCTCTTTTCTTCTATATATGAAAGTGGAAAATATTTGTCATTAAATATTTCCTTGAATTGTTCCCAAATCACCCTTCCTCGTCTACTTTTTTCTAAGATCCACTAGTCTTCAGCCTCTTATTATAATAAAAATGCAGCTAGATCCACCCTTCTTTCTTCGGGACACTGCATAATGCCAAAACACTTCTCCAACGTTCGTAGCCATTTTTCAACTTCTTTCGATTTAGTTGTTTCACCAAACTTAGTGGCTCATAACGCTTTTAACCTTTCTATTTCAAAATTTCCCTCAAGCAATGGCAATAAAACGTCATAGTTTATAGAATAAGCTTTTGAATTCATCGTTGTTCCAAATCTTCCAACAAACACTCAACTTTTAGCTCACTCAACCTGGATTTATTTATTCTTTCCCAAAGAATGTATCTCTTTGATACCAAATTGTCACACTCCAAACCGTACTGCGATGATAATGTCGAAATAGTAGGAATAGAATGTGAGTTTGTTACAATCTTGAATTTTTCTTATCGCAAAATCTTATTCTCAATTCCTTTTATACTATCGACAAAACTCAAAATGCAATAGTGATCAACCTAAACGTCAAGTATAATAAATACCTACTAAAACGTATACTTTACTAATATGAGGCGTTTGATACATAATTGTAATACTTTGACCAAATAACCAATGCTTAACTATTTCCAAAACGTCTGGAGTCATCTAGTCGCAAATCCTTCAACCTGCTTCTCTACTGTCTAAGACATTACCTTTTGTTCAAACAATAAGAGGTCAAATTTTGGTTTGATTTTTTTTCTATCATTAGAGTGTTTAAGATATATTAGCTGGAAGTACATTCTACATTAATCAGATTACCCTTTTCTCTTTCACTAAGATGTATTTTATATGATTCTAGAGTTGAAGAAAGTTTAAAGGATGCACATTGATGCCAAATATTGGTTACGACACCGACAAGAAGATCTGTCACTACCTACCTAATAGGGTCAAGAAGTTTGTTGTTCATAATGTCAATGAGCTCGATCTCTTGATGATGCACAACAGAACTTACAATGTTGAGATCACCCATGATATTTCAAAAAAGAAAAGGAAAGAGATCGTTGAGAGGGCAACTCAACTTGATGTTGTAGTTACCAACAAGCTTATTAGGTTGCACAACCAAGAAGATGAATAAACAATTTAGATCATTGGATGCCAGTTTTTTCTTCATGCTTTGTAGTGAGATTTCGTTAATATATATCCCTTTTTTGGTTCAAGAGATTTTGGTATTTGATGACCTTCTAAATTTTTATAATTTGTCACTTAACACATTATAATTTTGAACTTAATTTATGAGATCATTAAATTTAGAAGTTTTGTTTTTTTAAAAAAAAAAAACTAATGTGTTGCGTATAATTGTTTTTCAAGGATGACGTTGGATTATGATTCATGTGAGTCTTTCGATGTATAACAATGCTATAATAGAGTATGGAAAAAAATTAAGTGAATTTTTGTTTTATGTTTTAGTTATTTTTCTAATTTCACAAACATATCACAAGCATCTGGCAAACATCTTGCACATTCCAAAATTTTACTATGTGTTCCAAAATCGAATTTCTAACTCTCATAAGTTCTTTGGAGTCCTTTTACGCATGTTTAGGAAGTTTTTTAGGTACATACGTATTATCTCTCACACATCTCACACATGTCTCGCAAATTCCAAACTTTTACTATGCGTTTCAAAATCGAATTTCTAACTCTTTTAAGTCCTTTGGAGTCCTTTTACGCATGTTTAGGAAATCTTTTAGGTACATACACAATATCTTGCACACATCTTGCACATTTTAAACTTTTACTATGCGTTCCAAAATCGAATTTCTGACTCTCTTAAGTCCTCCTAAGTATTTTTACACATGATTAGGAAGTCTTTTAGGTACATACATATTATCTTGCACACATCTCACACATTCTAAATTTTTACTATGCATTCCAAAATCGAATTTCTCATCTTTTAAGTCCTTTGGAGTCCTTTTATACATGTTTAGGAAGTCTTTCAGGTACATATGTATTATCTTGCACACATATCGCACATTCCAAACTTCATCTTGCACATTCCAAAATTTTATTACGCGTTTCAAAATCAAACTTCTACCTCTCATAAGTCTCTTTAGCACTTAAGTTTTAGGCGGCTTAAGTGATTTTTAACATGTTTTAGCAAATCTATAATTACAATTTTTTTAAAAAAATTTACCACCATTGTTGAGCAAGAAATTTTGGCCAATTAAATTCTGCCACATCATCACAACAAAATTATGATAATTATAATTTGATTGGATTTTGGGTAGTCAAGTTTTCTCATATCCAACCCAATGCAAGCCCATGATGAAAAATTGGGCCAAACAAGTGGTTCGAACCAAGCAAATGGGCCCAAGCTCAAGACCAACAAGCAAATGAGCCCAAGCCCAAGCCCAATAGACAAATGGGCCTAAGCCCATCTAAAGCCCATGAAGTTTCTCTATAAATAGAGACCTTTGCCACTTATTTAAGAGGGTCTTTGGTTGAAGGAAGAATTGAAGATTCAAAATTCTACAAGCTTTCAAGACGTGCAAGTTCATATCAACCACGATATCAACATCTTCTGAAAGATTGAAGACTTGGAGGATTAAAATTTCCTTGGATTCCAAAAGATCGAAGTTCAAATCGACTTGCAACTACAACATCCTGAAGACCGAAGATCAAGAAGTTATAAGTTTTAACTTGTATTCGAGAGAAATCATCAAAGGAGTAAATATTAGAGATTGTATTAACAATATTCATCAATATATCAAAGTTTAATTACACGAAATACATTTCTTCGAAATCTCGTGTGAACAACCATCTCACACTTTGCAAAATTAAAAATTTATAGTGATTTAAACATGTTTTAGCATGTTTTTAGTTATAATTTTTTATCTCGCAAACATCTTGTAACCCCAAAAATTAAAAATAGGGGAAGGAAGAGATAAAATAAGGGTGCCATGGAAGGGAAGGAAGAGATAAAAGAAGAAAATGAGAGAGAGAGAGAAGGGAAGGGAAGGTAAAATTAAAGAAATGTCATTTAGACCATTCATCTTCAATTTGTCCAGAAAATTAACTTTTTCAAAATCAATCCCAAAAATCTTTTATCCCTCTATTTTTGGCAATTTCCCAATATTCAGACTAATTTGATGAATTCTATTTTACTTTAGTGGTCTATCAATTATCCTTTCTAATTTTTTTAGTTTAGTGGTTATTTATCAACCTCTAAGTAAATTTAATAGCGATTAAGAAAATATAATATAGAAAAATATTCCAAGAATTACCTCAGAGTATCACTTGAATTTTCAAAATGACCTAACAATGCTAAAATGTATGTTCATAACTCATAACCTACAAAAAAGTTCAAAAAGTGTGATAAAGCAATTTAAGACCCAAAATGGCAACCAAGGGGATAAGTGCAACAAATATAGTTTCAAACAAACAAAAAAAGAGTTCAAAATGTGTCTAAGTATCACTTGAACTTTCAAAATAATCTATCAATATTTAAGTGTAAGTTCGTAACTCATAACCTACCAAAAAGTTCAAAAAGTGTGAAAAAAGCACCGCAGGACCCAAAATGGCTACCAAATGCATAAGTGGAACAAACTTAGTTTATAACCAACCTAAAAAGTGTTCAAAAGGTATCTAAGTATCAATTGAACTTTCAAAACGACCTAACAATGCTTAAGTGTAAGTTCATAACTCATAATCAATAAAAAAGTGCAAGAAGTGTGAAAAAAAACACATGAAGAATCAAAATGTCAACCAAGTGTGTAAATGCAACAAACTTAGTTTCAAACTAAGCCAAAAATGTTCATAATGTGTCTAGGTATCATTTGAACTTTTAAAACGACCTGACAATGCTTAAGTGTAAGTTTGCAACTCATAACCTACTAAAAAGTTAAAAAAATGTGAATTAAGTACTTTAAGACCAAAAATGGCAACCAAATGTGTAAGTGAAACAAACTTAGCTTAAAATCAACCAAAAAATTGTTTAAAACGTGTCTAATCTTTCAAAATGACAAATAGTACTTAAGTGTAAGTTCATAACTATTAACTTACTAATGAGTTCAAAGAGTGTGAAAAAAAGAATTTCAAAACCTATAATGGAAATCAATTGTGTAAGTGCAACAAACTCAATTTAAAACCAACCTAAAAAGTTTTCAAAAAGTCTCAAAGCTTTCAAAACGACCAAACAATGTTTATCTGTAAGTTCGCAACTCACAAACTATCAAAATTTCAAAAAGTGTGAAAAAAACACTTCAAGACGCAACATGTCAACCGAGTGTGTAAGTGCAACAAACTTAATTTCAAACCAACCTAAAAGGTGTATCAAAGACCCAACAATACATCAGCGTACGTTCGTAACTCATAACATACCAAAAAGTTCAAAAGGTGTGAAAAAAATACTTCAAGATCCAAAATGGCAAGCCAAATGTGTAAGTCCAACAAACATATTTTCAAACTAAACAAAAAAGTGTTTAAAATGTGTCTAATCTTTGAAAACAAAAAACAACGCTTTAGTGTATGTTCGTAACTTATAACAATCCAAAAAGTTTAAAAAGTGTGAAAAAAGTACTTCAAGACCTATAATGGCAACAAAGTATGAAAGTGTAGCAAATTTAGTTTAAAATCAACCTAAAATGGGTTAAAAATGAGTCTAAGCTTTCAAAATAACCAAACAATGCTTAAGTGTAAGTTCGTAACTCACAACCTTACAAAATTTCAAAAAGTATGAAAAAAGCACATCAAGACGCAACATGTCAACCATGGTATGAGTGCAACAAACATATATAGTTTCAAACCAACCTAAAAAGTTTATAAAACGACCTTATAATGTTTAAGTGTAAGTTCGTAACTCATAACCTACCAAAAAGTTTAAAAAAATGTGAAAAAAAGCACTTCAAAATCCAAAATGGCAACCAAGTATGTAAGTGTAACAAACTTAGTCTCAAACCAATTAGAAAGTGTTCAAACCGTGTCTAAGCATCACTTAGACTTTGAAAATGATTTAACAAAACTTAAGTTTAAGTTTGTAGCTCATAACCTACCGAAAAGTTACAAAAATGTATATGTTGTTCCTGATTTAAAAAGGAACTTGATTTCTGTAAAGTGCTTACTAGAATAATAATCTTACTCTTTAACTTTCAATGTAAATAAAGTGTTTATTTGCAAAAAAAATAAAAAAGTGTTGAGATTTGTTCTGCAAAGTTAGAAAATAATCTTTATGTGTTAAGATCGTTAACATCTAAAGCCCTCCTTAATATTGGAATGTTCAAAACTGCAGTGACTTAAAATAAAAGACTTAACATTTTTCCAAAATAAAATGCTCATCTTTGGCACCTAAGAAATGGCACATAAATCTTAATAGGATTGAGGGATTAGTAAAAAATGAACTTCTAAGTGAGTTAGCATAAAAAAAATTTCATGTATGTGAGTCATGCCTTGATGGTAAGATGACTAGAAGATCTTTTACTGGAAAAGGGCATAGGGTCAAAGAACCCCTGGAACTTGTACATTCAGATCTATATGGTACTATGAATGTTAAGGCAATAGGAGGGTCTGAATATTTCATCACTTTGACTGATGATTATTCAAGATATGGGTATGTTTATTTAATGCAACTTAAGTCTAAAGCCCTTGAAAAGTTCAAGGAATACAAGGTTGAAGTTGAGAATGCATTAAATAAGACTATTAAAACATTTTGATCTGATTGAGGTGAAGAGTATATAGATTTGAAATTCCAAGACTATTTGATGGAATGTGAAATCGTATTCCAACTCTTAGCATCTAGTACACCTCAACATAATGGTGTATCAGAAAGGAGAAATCGAACTTTGTTGGACATGGTTTGGTCTATGATTAGTTACGCTTTCTTACCTAATTCGTTTTGGGGTTATGCAATGTAAACTGTAGTTTAAATTTTGAATTATGTTCCATCTAAAAGTGTGTCTGAAACAGCTTTGAAATTATGGACTAGTCGTAAAGGTAGTTTGCATCATTTCAAAATTTAGGGTTGTCTAGTACATGTGCTTGAGACTAATCCTAAGCAATTGGAATCTCATTCAAAATTATGTTTATTTGTAGGCTACCCCAAAGGAACTAGAGGTGGTTATTTCTATGATCCTAAAAATAATAAAGTGTTTGTATCGACAAGCACTACATTTTTAGAAGAGGACTACATAAGGGAGCACAAACCTGTTGGGATTTATGTCCTAAAACTCATAAATTATAAATATAATCTATTGACCGTTATTAATAAAGTGTTATTATTATAATAATTGTTATTAATTATATTACTAGTTTTGTCTTAATAACCCAAATCCAAAAAAACTAACATCCTAAGTTGTTTGATAAGTCTTGAATAGTATGTAGAGACACACATGGATCAATGTTCGAGATCAACTTAAAAGGTCTATAATATAGGGATAATGTTGGCTACCGTATCTTGGTAATATTATGGATACGACTCACTTTGTATTTGATACAAATGCAATGATCCAACGTATTTGTGTAGTTGACATGCAATTGAGGGTATCCTATGCCATGATTTGGCATAAGACCGGACCGCAAAATAGTAACCACTAGATATAACTTCGTTAATTAGTTAAGTTTCTATTTCATTAGGATAACTTAGGTAACTTAGTCTTAATCCTAAGTATATTATGAACTCCTGCTTGCGAGGGATTGTCCTTTGATTTGTACGGGTGAGAGTGGTTAGATTGCCGACTCAATAAGTTTATCATTTTGGAGATAAGACCGAGTGGAGAGCTAGAAACATAATTACACAAGATGGAAGTCACTCTTTCTCTTCTTTAGGGTAAGTAGATGAGTGTTCCCTTAAATTGTGTCTTCAGGTCTTGAACAAAGAGCCCTACCCTCTTTATGGCATGGAAGGAGTTTCTGTTTATTGGTAGGACCAAAAACAAGTTGTTCATTGGAGGAGAACCAGTATTTAAGGATTAGAGGTAACCTAGGAGTAAAACGGTAAATTGACCCAACTGATGTTACGAACACTCATGAAGGGAATTAAAACACTATTCTAATTATCGACGGGAAGATAGTGCTAAAGACGACAGTCAACTAAAATCTTTCATAGCATAAATAACGTATAACATTTCAGTTAACAGCATAATCTTCTGGCTGATTTTCGTCATTATTTTCTGAACAAGAAATAAAATTCTCAATGTTTACTTCTGCTGACAATAAAAATAATGATAATGAAACATTGAAAAAGTACCTGAAATGTAACACCTTTTTCGGTGATGTCAGCTAAATGTAACAATGAAACCTAGTGAACATTGAAAAAAAATAACCTTCGTTAAGAAGATACTATCAAGAAAGCTAATAAAAATAGCATATAGGAAACTATTTTTTTCGTCTAAAACTTACTGACACAATACAGTATCAAGAAAGGTTGGAAAGTCTTTCATTTTTTTAGAAGATAAATAAACATAAAAAGGAATTTAACAGATACTATCAAGAAAGCTAATTTTAAATCCTTCCAATCCTTTTTTAACGAAAAGTCAACCTCTTTCAAAAAGGAAAAAGGAAAGAATTCCTTTCCACCTTCCATAAACATGCAAGAATGAAAATGATTTGTAAGTGTAAGAAAACAAACAAATCAGAAATGGTGAAGATGTATAACATTGATAAACGACCATTTGAAACTTGTCAAAATCAGTAAGCATTGCTCTAAGCCAGTTCATAAACTTGTGGAGACTTCTCAGTTCATCAATAAGCTCAGAAGTGGGACGAAGTGCCAAATGGTATGTATTTCCATGTATAAGTTCGCAACCATTCTCTTCAAGCTACTGAGTTGTTAACCCTTTGATAGTTGTAATATATATAGTATGTAATGTAATGTAGGATTGGGTCAACCAAATTGGAAATTGGAGTCAATCCATGGATTTTTCGATAAATAAAATTAAATTTCAATGTACACTATCAACACAGAAGCAAACCATCACAGAGAGAGAGACAAAGAGAGAAAGAATAGAAGGTTACCAGCAGAAGAGGTGACGATGGGCACGAATGGCAGCGCCGGAGACGACGGAAACGAATTAAAAAGGTTTAGAGATTACGAAGGGATTGCGGGGGTTTCATCGTTCGTTAATGGCAGCATCAGAGTGAACAGATGACGATGGACACGAATGGCAGTGCCGGAGACGACGAGAATGAATTGAAAAGGTTCGGAGATTGCAGAGGGATTGCGAGGGTTTCGTCGTTTGTTAATGGCAGCGCCTGAGTGAACAGATGAGCACGTCAAAGCAAATAGACGGCCAGGCCAGAGTGAACAAATGGCCACGAGTAGGGATGGATGGTGACGGGGCCGAAAGACGGTCGGATTGGAGATGGATACTTCGTGGGAGAATTTGGAAAAATAGTAAGGGTTTACAATTTGGGGAAATATTTACTAAATTTCTAATCTTTATTTATTATTTTTTAATAAAAATAAAAAATATTTTATGGCCTTTCTATGACATCAAATAACTGTCTCAGAATGTGTTATCCGAAAAATTCCATCTTTTTTCGCCAAAAATGCGAAATTTTACATTTTGTGACAGTTTTTTTTTCTCCCCCCATTTTGTGATATACACAACTGTCATAATAGACAGTTTTTCTTGTAGTGATATTATAACATTTATAATATATAAAAATGCATGCACATGCTTAGAAAATCATGTAACTAAAATATAACACTTATATTTGAGACTGATACATGATAATTATAATCCTAAGGTGAGATTTTAAATTTATGACATACATTAAGCACATAATTAATTTAATTAAACATCACATGTAATAATAGATTAAATAGCGAAATAGACCGAATTTGGCACCCCTAAAAATTAATCAAATTATATTAATTTAATTAATTAAAACAAAAGAAAATTAAAAAAAACAAAAAAAATCAAAGAGAATTGCAGCATTTGGATTTAAACCCACAACCTCTTTCTTCCAAAGTGATAGATAAGCTACTGCTACAGAACGTCAATCATGTGCTTTTGATACGCGCAAAATCTAATAAATATATCCGCTTTTCCTTTTTTTTTTAATTAAATCTACTATTGCATCAAAATTGTCATTTCATAGCAACTCTTATCATCTAATGCCATCGAACGACATAGACTTACACACCCGTTTACAAAATTAGAATGCCTAAAACAACAAGCCCTTACATTAATCAAATTAATGAAAATCTGTAATCTAAGGTGCCAAAATCAAAAACATCTACTTTGCAAATCCATTCATAATAATAATAAAAAAAAATCCTACCTAAACCAATGCAAATTTTATAATCCCTAATTAAAATTTGAGATGACTTTGATACCAATTAAAGGGATAAAAGCCTTATAGCAGTGAAAGATTTTAAAGAACCCTTACTCAATTTAATTTGGAAATCACAAAATACCAATACATTGGCAAAATTTAGAATCAAAATTTTAAATAAAAACTAAGCATGCTTTTTATTTAAAAGATACAGATCACTTGCTTTTGTTGTTGTCTTTGAATCTGCAAACTACCGAATTAGGATACCATCCATAGGAGACCTTCTTATCCTCTCGTATGAGATTGGTTTGTGGGAACCAATTGGGATGGAAAAGAGTTTAGAGATATTTGAGAGAAACTGAAACTTTTTTTTTTTTGCAGAGAGCAAAAACATTGACTTTTTTTCTTAATGAATTCGTTAAAAAAATTGTTTTCTTTTAGATATTTATTAGTCTCTTTCCTTCTTGGAATAGGAAAAAGAGTAGGAGAGAATCATAAGATTCTATTATCAAATCTAGTAATTAAATAACAATTCATTGATTAGTTAATAGTTAATTAAATCATATTTAATTAATATTTCATTCAAATCTTTTTTGAATGAATATCTTTCCAAATTCTTATGGATTTATATTAATATAATTAATTAAATCATATTTAATTAATATTTCATTCAAATCTTATTTGAATAAATATCTCTGTA
>JBBPDI010000020.1:2457474-2479250 GCA_037974545.1 Cucumis variabilis | reverse complement strand
ACGTATATTACTCCATTGGTTTTATACATATCAATTTCGAAAAACCTCTGTTTATTATTATAAGAATAAGCAGAAAATAATTGAAAACTAAAAAAAATAAAAGTAAGAAACATACAAAAGAAATTATGTAAAAAATTTAAAAACCGAAGA
This sequence comes from Cucumis variabilis, assembly GCA_037974545.1. Lineage (NCBI taxonomy): Eukaryota > Viridiplantae > Streptophyta > Magnoliopsida > Cucurbitales > Cucurbitaceae > Cucumis > Cucumis variabilis. The sequence continues at coordinate 2,479,100 of JBBPDI010000020.1, read as the reverse complement.
AAAACCACCATTCACTCTAAATAGGGCAGTTGCCAAAAATAACAAAAGTAGGTGATCTAAAAAATGCAATTTTAGTAATGGTTTATGGAAGTTTTCAAATATAACAAACATTTTTGTTTTTATTAGTCTAATTTTACTTTGTGTGTGTTTGTATGAGTAGAATATTTAGTGATCAAGTCAGTTATACAACTAATAGACTACATTTACCATTTATTAATCCAAACTTATTAGTCTCAAGAAGTTCTTCTCATGCATTTATTATCATTGGTGGACTTAATTTGAACCTTTAATTTAGTAATTTGTTTAAGTTAAATAATTTATAGTATATGATGATTGAATTCTTCTGCTTGATGACCATTCAATAATCACATGCAGTATCTTCAAAGTCTTAAGCTTTAATTTTTCACTATTTGTTGAATATTCTTTTTAATAGGTATGTAGTATATCTATTCGTTACAAATAACAAAATTACTTAAAATATTTATAAATGTACCAAAACATATATCACTATCTATCAATGATAAATTACTATCTCCTATATAAAAAGTAAAATTTTGTTATATTTGTAAATATTCTTGTTTATTTTGCTAAATCTAAAAATAAATTTGTTCTTTTTTATACGAAGAACATTTTTGTATTTTTTTTTATATTTGTCATAGTGTGGGCTCTTTCATAGGTAATTTACCTCTTAGCTCTCTTCTCTGATTTCACTCTTTGAGCCAATGTGCATATATAAGAGATACACGTGTCAGTGTGGTATTAAATCTACTACATCTTAATGTCTAAGTTAGTAAATGAAAAGTATAGAAAGGTCTTCAAGACTTTTTTTTGGGAAGTTTACTTAATCTCCCTTTGAGGTGTCAAATGAAGTGTTATTTATACTGTTCTTACTTTGTCAATCACATGTGGATACATGTAACCATGATGATATTAGTGTTTACATCACTCAATTCTGTAAAATGTCGTTATATTTGTAAATATTTTGATTTTGATTCTTATATTTATAATTATTTCATAAGAAACGTGGTTATTAGTTCTTAAGAGACACTCCATACACTCTGTGACCACATAAACCTTATCTTCTCATATCATAGGGACGACTTCTAATATTGGTGTCCAATTTCCAATCCCAACCATAAATATTAAGTACCTATTTAAGAGATATTTTAATCTATAACTTTTCAAAATTATTTGAAAAAATATTTTAGTTTCATTAAACAAAATATTTATATTTTCAGAAAGTTCCGAACATTATTAGAAATGTTGGTAGGTCCTCGTTTATTGAGAACAGTAAGGTTAGTGGCCAGAATCTGAATGTTCTCATTTTCTCATGTCTTCATCGTCAAATGACATATTTTGTGTTACACATCAAGCTTGGGAGAATTGACAGTCTTCAATTCTTGATATATATTTTTTTTTATATTGAATGGCTTACTTTGAATTTCAACATGTGATATGTTGTTTCTTTTATGTTTGGTCGTGAATAAAATGTAGACGGTAACTCTGAACCTTAAAAACTAAAATGTAAGCTTTTAGAAAAAAGAGTTTATTCTCAAGATTTCAAGTTATATTTTTGTCATAACACTATGGAACCGTTTGGGAGAAGAAAAGAAATAAGCAAGAAAGGAATAAGAAAAATGAGGATTAAGTAGAGGAAATAATTATTATAATGATTGTTTGGAGAAGGATTATGATCACAAAATTGTATTTTATTTTTTTGTATGTTAACCCCGTATGAGGAAAAAATTGAATTACTTTTTTTTCATGGATATGAAATTCTTTTTTTATTTCGTGAACCCAATACAAAATGAAAAAAGGTGTTAATATTTTTTGCATTTGTATAAACTTTTGTCTGTTGTTCCTACCGTAAAGCCTCTATAACAAAAGATTGTGTTGAAGTTCATTTTTTTAGTTAGGTTGTACCGCAACCCAAGTGTTAAAAAAAATTGTATTGATTTCTTTTGTTGATTTTGTATAACATTTTTTTTTACTTGTAACGTACACTAATACACGTTCAAAAGTTATTTTTTTTTTCATTTTTACATTAGTTTTTTTTACATTAAATTCAATACACAAAACAAAATGTATTGTTTTTTTTTGTATGTGTAAAATATGTTTATGAAAATTGTACCGTGAATTCAATTCACAAAGAAATTGTACTGTTTATTTTTTTTATTTGTCTTCAATTTGATTCGTAAATCCAATACATTAAAAAATATGGCAAATATTTATTTTTTCTATGACAACCCCCATATGAGAAAGAAATTAAATTGTATAAATTTTTCATGTATACAAAATGCTTATTTTTTTTTCCGTAAACCAAATACAAAATAAAAACTGTATTAGTTATCGAATTTTTTTAGGTTTGTGTAAACTTATTTATTTTCTTAGTACTGTTTTTCAATATGACGGAAAATTGTATTAAAATAATATTTATATTTCATTTCTACTATAATTTCAACACAACAAACATGTATTAATTTTTAAGTTAATTTTGTATGACTTTTTTTTTGTCGTACATGCAGTACAAAGTACAAACAAATTGAGGAAATAGAAGAAGAAAGAAAAGAAAGAGAAGAAATAAATGAGAGAAGAAAGAAAAGGATTATATTGGAAAATGAAACGATTAAGCCGTTAAAATAGGAAAATAAATGGGAAAGAGAGGGTATAAGGGGATTATTTGTATTCCTTTTTTCCCTCCCCTTATTCCATTGGCCATTTCCTTTCCTCTGGGTTCCTCCCCCAAAGGTCTCCAATGGCTTTTGTCCCCTCAATTCATTACTGAAATTTTCTTCTCTCTCCTCATGAATCATTCATTAAATTTTTTCAACACAAAATTGACAAATTTTTCTCAAATTAGTAGTGTTCTGTTCATGTTTATTTATAAACCTCGGAGTGATTTTGAAATTGGTGGTTATTTTAAAAAAAATGAGAAAAAAAATGTAATTTCAAAACTATTTTGGTAAATGGATGGGTTTTTTTTAGCATTTTGTGAGGTGGGTCCCATTAATTATTATTATTATTATTATTATTATTATTATTATTATTATAATTATTATTGTTATTATTTTTTTATTATTATTATTGTTATTATTATTATTATTATTATTATCTTTATTATTATATTATGACAATATTAAATTTAAAATAACAAAATCCATGTAAAATTTATTTTTTAAAAAATTGTTTTCATAAAATGGAAGTGGTTTTCCAAAAATAGCAAAATGGAAAAATGGTAGTTTCAAAACTATTTTGGTAAAATGGTGATTTTTTTGGCATTTTGTGAAGCGGGTCTCACTATCTATAAATTATTGTTGTTGTTGTTATTACTGTTATTATTATAATTTAATTATGAAAAAAATAGTGAAATTAAATATTTAAGTAGGGAGGTAAATGGTAACTTTATTGTTTAATTCTTTTTTAATACACTAAACTCTCTTTTTGATATTTTGATGATTTTTTTTAAAACTTTGTAACTTTTGTTATTGTATAAATTCAATTTTTCAATGTTCCATTTTGTTAAAAATATTTAGTAATTTTCAATTCATAGAAATTAAAAATTATTTGTTATTAAAAAGAAAAGTAATAGGAGATGAAAGGATAAATTGAAAGGATATAAATCAATAATAAACTAACTGTGTGTGAGTATATATGTGTGTGATTGAAGAATAAAAAGTAAAATGTTTTTTAATTTTAAGAAAATAATTTTCTTAAAAATAATTTTTACATGAATTTTGTTATTTTAAATTTTTAATATTGTAATAATATAATTGTAATAATAAAAAAGATAATAATAATAATAATAAAAGATAATAAAGATAATAAGAATAAGAATAAGAATAAGAATAAGAATAAAAAAAAAGATAATAAGAATAATAATAATAACAACAACAACAATAATAATAATAATAACTATTGGTACCCACTTCACAAAATGCCAAAAAATCACCCCTTTTACCAAAATAGTTTTGAAACTATCCCTTTTTTCCAATTTTTTTTAAAAATAACCCCCATTTTCCAAATCACTCCATTTTTTCTACTATATAAAAGGCTTCCTTGAATTTTTTCTACAACATTTTTGTGTATATTCAAAACTTCTGTATTTGGAAGTCTATTGGTTTAAAAAGTGTCAACATGTGAATCTTATTGTTTGATTATAGAGTTGAAGCCTTTCAACAAATCATGGAGAATCAAGCAATGAGTGATCAAGCAGGAAAACAAGTGTTTCTTCCGCAAATACCATTAAGCTCACCAAATGACACTGGATATCCATTCAAGTTCAAAAGAAAACAATTCCTTATTCATTTATGCTTTGCAATGACAATTAACAAAGCACAAGGACAAACAATTCCTAACGTTGGAATATATATTCCTGAAAATATATTTTCTCATGGACAACTTTATGTTGCACCCCATCTAGAAAAATTTCAATGAAGACAACAAAAGTTTGGATCAAGTCCATAGGTGACAATAAGTTACCTTCAAATTGTACAAAAAATATTGTTTATAAAGATTTTTTTTTATATGCAAGTCTTACATTTAAATTCTTATATTTTAATCTAATTATTGTGACTTTTTCTCATGTACATCTAATTCTATTACATTTTAAATTTCCTACTTTTAAATTTAGCACAACCTAAACATATACATGTAATATTTACTATAATCTAAAGCCACACATTATATGTGTCATACACGTGTCTTTTACTAGTAAATTAAAAAATGTTCTTCATGGTTTAAAACAAGCTCCAAGAGCTTGGTATGATAGCCTTAGCAACTTGGGGATGACTTTAAGATGGAAAAAATTGACAATACTCTCTTTATTAAAGTTAAAGAAAACGATATGCATCCTTATAGTGTGAATATATGTGGATGATATTATATTTGATCCTAATAATCCAACTTTGTGTGAGGAATTTTCTAAGTATATGCATAGAGAATTTAAAATGAGTATGACATGAGGACTTGGTTTCTTCCTTGAACTAAAATCAAACAACTCAAAGATGGCATTTTCATAAGTCAAGAAAAATTCACAAGGGATTTGCTCAAGAGATTCAAATTCAATGAAGGTAAAATTGCAAAAATTGTTATGAGCACTTCCAACTAAGTTTGACGTACAAAGATGAAAAAGGTAAATGTGTGGATATAAAGACTTATCGAGGTATGATTGGATCCTTACTTTATTTAACTGCTAGTAGACCTAATATCATGTTCAGTGTATGGCTTTGAGCTAGCTAGATTTCAATCTTGTCCTAAGGAATCACATTTTCATATCGTTTAAAAAATATTTAAATATTTGCTTGGAACAATTGATGTTGGATTGTGATATCCTAGAAATGTTTGAGTTTAATTTGATAGGATATTCCAAGGCGGATTTTGTCGATAGTTTACTTGATCGTAAAGGTATTAGTGGCACTTGCTAATTTCATGGTAGTGTTGTTTTAGTATCTTAGTTTAATAAAAAGAAAATTTTGGTTGTTTTATCCACTACTGAAGCAGAATATGTTGTGGTTGCTAGTTGTTGCACACATATTCTTTGCATGAAACAAAACATTTTTGGTCTTGGATTATAATTTGATAATGTGCCTATATTTTATGATAATATACTAGTGCTATTAATTTGACTAAAAATCGTACACATCATTTTAGAACTAAGCATATTGTTATTATGCATCACTTTATTAGAGAGCATGTGCAAAATGATCATATTACTCTTGAGTTTGTAAACTCTAATAATCAACTAACGGATTTTTTTACCAAGCCTTTGAATGAAGAAGTTTTTGTAAAAGCAGGCTTGAACTTGGTATTATTGGTTGTGATGCATTTTGAATTTATAACTTACTTAATATTGTCATAGAATGCATATATTGATATGAATTAAAATTTTTGTATCAGTTCATATGATTAGGGATAGTTTTTACAAGCTTATTGTTCTTTTTTATGAGTAATGTTGCATAATTGTTTCTTTTGAATGTATTATTTAGAGGGAGAACTAATTAAGGGGTAGAGGTTGATTGTTTTGAATGAATTTCAATCATGAACTTTATGGTGATATGCACACATGATATTTAAATTACTTATTGATCACATGTGTTGTTATGGTTATGAACTTTTCAACTTATTTTTCTTCAATGATTTGTCATCATAAAAAAGAGGGAGTTTGTTGGTTTTTTTTATCATCAATCTCAAATTAATTAATGTTTTGATGATAACAAATCTAATTTTGTTTACTAATAATTTTATATTATTTTGAATAGTTCATAGAATAGAGTCCAGAATAATAGTTCAATGTCTTTTGGACCACTAGCTCAAATTATAGCTTAAACAAAAAAGACGGTTGAAATAAACTTAAAAAAAAAACACTCTGTCGAAGACATGGCAGCTTATTCACCAAAATGGACCAATCCAAAAGTGTCATTTGAAACCTTGAGAGTGCAACACATGGTTTATTTTTAATTTTTGTTGGATTTAAAAAGAAAATTGATTTCGAATCATTTAGTTTTACTTATTTTACAAAATATACGATTTTTAATTTTCATAGGATTTAAGAACAAAATTAAATTATTACATTTGATTGGATAAGTGGATAATAATATAGGTTGAATCTGACCAAACCACTATAAAAATCATCGTGTCCTATTCTCTAACCCTTTCCTCATCTTATTGCAATTGATTTTAATTACACATTTTTGTTGGTTGAAATTGATTAATCTATTATTGCATGCTTATTTATCAATCTTCCTATTTATCTTCAATTAGTTTTTTTTGTTAATTTATTTTTAAATTATATAATTAGTTTAAATTGAGTATATAGTTCAAAAAGTTTAATTAAACCCTATCTACTGCCTCTAGAGTTGTCCTACCAATCCAAAAATAAACTACAACCTCTGTTTTTTGAGGATCCGCATTGACCCTTGTAGCTGACACCATGTGACCTAAGAATACCTACCTAAAAAAGGCAAAATTCACATTTAGTAAACTTGGCATACAATTGTTTGGTTTGTAGTGCCTACAATACTATTCTTAGATGTTCTTCATGCATTCTCCTATATACTAAATACACCAGCATATCATCAATATACATGATGACAAATTGATCCAATTATGGATGAAGATTAAATTCATAAGATCCATAAAATTGTTATTGCATTCTTCAGTCCAAACGACATCAACAAAAACTCTTAATGCCCGTAGTTGGTCCTGAACGTAGTCTTCGGTATACCTATCTTTTTTACCTTTAGTTGATGATATCCTGATTTCAAATCAACCTTAGATAACACAATTACTCTCTTCAATTGGTCAAACTAATCATTTATTCAATGTAATAAATATATACTTATTACGTATTGTTACTTTATTCACATGTCTATAATTGACGCACAATCTAAGTGTGTCATCTTTCTTCTTACGAACAACATTAAAGCTCACCAAGGTGATATACACTAAGTCTAATGTATCCCTTGTTAACCAACTCTTGCAATTGATTCTTTAACTCCTTCAACCCACTCGACACCATTCTATAAGGTGCTTGAGAAATAGGTGTTGTTTCTGTAACATGCAAGAAAATGGTGAACTCCACTTTTCAATGAGAAGGTAACTCTAATAGCTCCTCTAAAAGACATTCAGTAAATCTTTTGCCATCAGAACGTGTCTAGGCTTGAGCTTCTTCTCTTTCATTTCACTACCTATGCTAGATATGTTGTACAACTCTCCCTCTGTTGAAATTTATGTCCTAAAACTCGTAGTTTGTAATTTAAAGTCATATTGTATTCAATAAAGTTATTATTGAGGAATTATTAGTGAAATTGAAGACCATGATCTTGAATCCAATAAACAAAGGTCCAAGGTTATCTTGAGTAAACTTGAACTTTATGTAGAGACATAAACATGGATCAAGTTCGAGTATATAACCTAAACACTTTATAGTATATGAATAAGGTTGGAAACCTTATTTTGGGGACACTATGAATGTTGTGAGACCCGTACCTAAAATAGAAGGGGCAAAATTTGACTAATTTTTTGAAGAAGGTGTTTTGAAAGAAAAGCAACGATAACAAATTGATGTTTAAGTTAGTTTATAAGGAAACAAGGTGACGCGAGATGACTTTTGGCATTTAAGTATCGTTAGGTGTTTGAAGTTCATCGCGAGATGGAGTTAGGCGAGGAAGGTGTCTAATTCTTGATTTGACAAGGATTTACATGTAAAGTAATAGCTAAGCATGGTTAAGTTAAATGTAAAGCTTACACGTATGCCACTAAGAGTAAAGCTGGCGAGTTATTAAGAGATTAAAAATGGCTAATCCGTTTTAGAATTAGTATAAATAGAGAAAGTACACAAAATACTAAGGGTAGTTATTTTGGAAAATCGAAAAGGAAAAACTAAATGCTAAGTTGTTCTAGTGAAAGAACTATCCGAGAAGAGGAAGTATAGGAGCATTCTTATTCAAAGCAACAAAGTTTTGTGAGTGTTTTTCTTTATAAATATTTTAATTGTTAATTTTCTTTAAAGATATTACTAATTTGAAAAGATATGAATATTTTCAAAGAGATTTCGAATTCAAGCTTATACTATATTCAAAGTATGTTTATGTGTTTCAAATGATTATGAAATTGCGTTCAAAGCATTAGCCTGAATCCTATCAATCAGCCAACTGTTATGTGCACAGAAAGAGTAAAGACAACCATGTACAAAAGGATTGTATGGTTAAATGAGGTGGGACAATAGATAAAAGATGTTTATTGTGCCAGGAAGCCTAAGCAATAAGAAACAAATCGGGAAATTCTTTAAAAAAATAAGAATTTATGATTATTACACCATAATGGGACATATAATCCTATGTGTGCATATACTCATTATGTGCACATAACAACTATGCTCATTATTCCATCATGGCTGGGGATATGTAATACTTATTCCAACAACAAGCAATAAGTCTCATTCCACCATCTTTTATGCTTCTCTACATGGTTGCCTATATTTATTAAATGCACATAAGAGTTAGCTCATTGATATGGATAAAAATAAATGCTTTGTTCATAATATCACATTCATTTGAAAAACATAAAACATAATATAATCTTCATTCAAAATCTCTTTCAAACATTCATGTATGAAAGATCAATACAAATCAGTATAAGATTAGAAGAAAGCTTTTGAAATCTAATATCATTTTATAAAAATCACTCGTTGTTTTAGGGTTCCCTTTTATTCTTTCACCGAAAAGCTTCTCGACAACAACTTCACCAATTTCTCTTTCTTTTGTTGAAAATTAATCTCAAAATAAAAACCCCTTTTCTTTTTATCTTCTTTTCTTATTTATATTAAACCTAAATTGGATTAGTCATTTCTTAAACTCTTATAATTTTCACAGATCGTGCTTAATTAAATCCTAAATCTTCGCATGCTATAACACCTGGAAATCGCCCCACTAATTTAGTAATTAACCCCGAGGACTTCTTCAATTTTTTGCATGATCATTTACATGCCTACACAATTGTTTAACCATTTACACGATTGTTTAACCTTTTACACGATCTTTTAACCCTTTACACGATCGTTTATTTTTTCATTCCATCATTTAGTCTCTTATACAATCCTTCTATCTCTTTTACACAATCTTTTATTCTTGTTTCTATTTTCTTATATAATCGTCTATTTTGTCTTAAACGATCGTCTAGCTTGTCTAACACAATCGTTTACATTCTTGGTTGTTTGTTTCGGACTCAATAGTTTAGTGTGTATATAGAGCACTTGCAATACATCATTGAGTCAAGTCATCGTGCATAATGCACTCACCATAACTCTCTATATAGCATGCTTCAATTCTAAGCAATGAGTCATGGATCATGATCATAGCATGTAAGATGCTCATTATGTGCCTCTTCGTGTGATGCATAAGTCCTCATTGAGTACAAATTTTTCTACTGCTTAGCCAAGTGCAAACGAAACAATAGGTTTACCTAGGTGATCTAGGGTTGAACACAGGAAATTCTTTATAGACGTTAGTTCTAGGGTCTTCTCATCGTTTAAGCATTATGGCGATCAAGTAGAAAGAATATAAAGCTAACTAAAACTACTTATCTACAACTAGAGACTCATGCATAGAGAATAAATTATGGCAAGGTGGAAGATTGAACGAACTAACTTGTATGCGAGAAAAATGATGAAGGAAGGCCTATGCATTATTAGGTGATTAAATAATGTGAGAGGCTTGATGCGATATAACTTGCATAATTAGCTCATGATTAAGGCGACCTTTTTTCAAAGTGTTTAGACGCCACACTTGCTCACCTTTCGAGATGTAAATGATTGTGTTTGATTATGCAAACATTATCTAGAAGAATTGGCTTATAATACTTATAGGACTTCTCATTTAAGGATGGCAACCTCTCAGTGCCTAATATCCACACTTGTTCACCTTTCGGGATACGAATGTTGGAAGTTACCTCACTAAGGTGAAGTTTGTTGTCAAACTCCTCTTTATGCACATTAGCCCTATCCTTACTACTTACCCTCTCAGGTAGTTGGCGATTTGACACTGGCCACGTGATGAATATAGCTCAACTAATGCGACAAGGGTTATAAGCTAGACTTCTTATCAAGAACCTACCACCACTCTAACTACTGATAAAAAATTGACAGGTGAGAAATCAAGAAATAATGAATTGAAAAGGTGTAAACATGCAATATATGTATAAAGAATATAGGTATTTGGCTACTATACAATATGAACATCAAATATTACAATGAAGTGCAAAGATGAAGAGAAAGCAGAGTGGAAAAATACTACAAGTTAGAGGAAAAACGGGGGAATGATTCTTCTTTTGCTTGAACTTCATGGTTCGTTCAAACATCTTTATACCCACACAAGCATCCTTTCTCTTGGTGAGGACGAAGTACTTGTATAGGCTGCTTTTTGAAGGAAAACTTCTATTTTTCTTAGTGTGTCAGTGTTGACATTTGACCCTATGAAGTCACATCACTCCAACTACCATTATTGTCTTCTCGTGAGCTTTCCTCGTGTGATGACATGTTTCCTCGCCTAGATTGTTAACTGTCAAGCGAGCCTCTATCGCGTGGTCTATACACGAGACGTTCTCTGTAATTTGCTCCTTTCTTTTTTTTCCACTTATCCTGTATTTAGATATGGTAATCGCATAGAATAGGTATGACACTTATGTAAGTTGTATTTCTAAAAGATTTATGAATTTACAACATAAGTCACGCGTTCTGATCATATTGTTATGCGTTTTGACCTCGTTATTCTAATAGAAAAGGCTACAATAACGGACATTTTTACGCGTTATCAATTCTTATACGATTGTTTAACCAAATCACCTTTTATTGAAGAACAGGTTGCAAGGTATAAAATTGACTATTTCAATTATTGATGACCTAGGTAATTTAATTTTAACTTGAGCTAACTATGAAATCATGTTCACATTGGATTGTCCTTAGATTTACATAGGTGAGGCAACTCATCAACGTTGACCTAATAAGCCTCCCATGTTAGAGGTAAGACTAGGTGGATAGTTGGAGACATAGGGTGCAAGATGAAATTTCGCTCTTGATCGCTTTAGAGTCAGTAGATAGGTTGTTCCTTTTGAAGGGATAAGAGCCCTAGCAGCGAAATATTTAACAGAGACTTTAAGTCAAATTAATTTGGGAATCAAAAAATATTATTACATTGATAAAATTATACAGAAATTAAATTCTATTATAAGGCTAAGCGAGCTTCTTAAAAAAAGTACAAAGAAGAAATAAAGAGGAACTTATGTTCGTTGACGACTCTGTATCTGCAAATCGCCAATATTGGGGCATCTCCACTTGGAGACCTTTCTATTCACTAAGCCAAAGATCTTGGTTTGTGGGAACCAAAATTGGAAGAGAATTTTTCTTCTTGAGAGAATTGTGGAGTACACAGAGTTTTCCCCTAGAACGCTTCTATCTTCTGATGTACCAGTATCTCCCAGAACATGGGAATGTGGGAAAATCACCTTGTTCCCAATTAATTAAATAAATTAATATTAAAATAACTAATTAATTAAATAAAATAAATAATTAACTAAATTATATTTAATTAATATTACATTTAAATCACATCTAAATGAATATCTCTCACATAACCTATAGTTTTAATTTAATTAAATCAAATTAAACTAAACTATTAATTAATTAATTAATTAATTGCAAAATTAAATATAAGATATTTAATTTAATCCAAATTTGAATCATATTCAAATATAAATTTCTTCCATAATCTATGCTATGATACACATTAAATTTTAACCTATGGTTTTAATATGAACCTAATTCTTATTAAATTAGTAATTGAACTGTTTGAAATATTTTATTCTCATAAATTAATTTTGAGTCATATCCATAATTAAATTTAGGAAAATTTAATCAGATGGCAAAAATATTTAGAAAAAAATAGTCCATGACACCTCTTTTTTGCATATTGCGAATATGACAAATATAACAAGTAATTGATGATATCAAAAGGCTATTAGAGGTCTATTAGAAAGTTATCAGAAGGTTATCGACTTTTAAATTTGCTATTTTTTGCAATTTAGAAAATATAGTGACATGTACCCTATTATCATAATTTTTTTGTTATTTTTGCAAGCGCCCCTTAAATTTATATAATAAATTTTAATTAAAATATAAACTTTATATTATAATGTATCACCATACATTATATTAATTTACAAAGTAAATTTGAACATTTCAAATTACAACCAATACAATTAAATCTCGTTATCCTTTATGAGCTAAGAAGGGGATCTAATGGACCTACAGATCAGAACATTATTCTATGTATATCTTACTCATAGGTTACTTCTAGTCCTTAAATATCAGTGCTCCTCTAGTGAACAACTTGTTTATGGTCCAACTAATAAACAAAAACCTCTCTTGTAACATGGAGAGGGTAGGATCGTTTATTTAAGTTCCAGAGATACCATTTAAGGGAACATTTATCTACTTATCCTAAAGTTGGAAAGGAATGAATTCCATCTCATGTGATTATGTTTCCAACTCCTCATTCGGTCTTGTCCCTAGAATGATAAGCATATTGAGTCGACAGTCTAGCCACTCTCACTCATACAAATCAAAGGACAATCCCTCTAAATAAGAGTTCATAATACACCCATGACTAAAACTAAGTTATCTAGGTCATCCTAATGAAATAGAAATCTAAGTTAATGGAGTTACATCTAGTGGTTACTATTTCATAGTCTAATCTTGTGCAAACTCATTACATAGGATACTCTCACTCGCATGTCACGTACACGAACTCTCGTATTGGATCATTGTATTTGTATCAAACACAAAATGAGCTGTATCTACAGTGTCACCAAAATAAGGTACCCAGCCTTATCCTTATACTATAGACCTTTTAAGTTGTATCTCGAACATTATTCTATGTATATCTCTACAAACTGTTCAAGACTCACTAAACAACTTAAGATGTTACTTTATTGGATTAAGGTTATTAAGACAAAACTTATAATATAATTTATAACACTTATTTAAATTATAATATAATACTTTATTAATAACGTTCAACATATTATATTTACTATCTATGAGTTTTAGAACATAAAACCCAACATATTTATGTATTGAATCCAGGTCTTGAACAAGGAGCCTCACCTTTTCATTGGGTCAATAGGGATTTGGTTTATAGGTTGGAATTTAACCAATTGTTCATTAAAGGATCAATGGGACTTAAGGAACAAAATATAATCTCGGGGGTAAAACGATAATTTTGACCCAATCGAGATTATGAACAACCTTTGAAGCATTAACTTACTAATCATTGTTATATCATATGGACACAAATATATCGATAGTGAGTGGAGTGAAACCGCGGGACTTTAGTGGAATGATTCATTGGTTAACGAATGTTGATTAGCTTGATCCAAAATAGTTTAGTCAGTTAATCTCAAATCGTTGGAGCTCATGATATATAGATCCATTAGGTTTCCCTGATAGCTTATATGGAATAAACTCAGAACAGTGTAATGGAATAATTTAAATTGTTCGAATTAAGATAAGGAGAGAGAAATTGATAAGTATATCTAATATAGCGATGGGTTATCAGTTTTAAAATAGAGTTTTATGTTTAAATGTAGTTTAAATATCAAGAATATGAATATGAGTTCATATTCAAAAGCTCGAAAATGATGGAAATGATTGTGTAAAAAGTCAAAATGTTAACTTTTGACTTTGCAAAGCCAAACTTTGATTAGCTATATATTCAAATGTGATTTGAATTTTTAGAAAATGAATGTAGATTCAGGGAGGTCGAAATTAGTCAAGATGAAAAAAAAATGGTAAAAAGACAAAATGTTGATTTTTTTGTCAAAGTTTGACTTTGACTAATTTAGGAAAAGACCAAAATACCCCTTAACTTAAGTTAGTGAGAAAATCCAGTGCTTCATTGGATAATCCCACAAACTCTCTGTGGACTTGATGGTTGATCATGATAATGACACTAAGTTCACTAAGGTTGAGTAGAGTTTGAGTTGTTGGGCTTTGATGAGACTTCAACATGCAACTTTGCATGTAATTTCTCTATAAATAGAGCTTTCTAAAAGGTTGAGGAACTTTTTTGGACCATTAGTGTGAGACCCGAGCTTAAAAAAGAAAGGGAAGGCTTGGGCAATTGGAGTAACCTTGGGCAAGATGGGAAAGCAGAGAGTAAAACTCGGTGCTATAACAGGGCATTCGATGCAGGACTACTGCAATAAAGAACAAAAAAGGCAAAGATCAAATCTCGAACCATCTTGGGGCATTACAAAAACTTGCTCGTGTTTTGTTTATGGTTGTGGTGTGTGTTTTGTTATTCAATGACGCCAAACACTTTGTTGGGATGCCGCGTAAGTTAACTTAGGTCAGGTCATTTCATAGGCGGTCGTAGATACCCATGTAAGTTTCTGCGGTACATCTGTCTTATTTTATAACTTAATTTACAAGTTTAAGTTAATTAAAAATATTCTTGCAAAATCAAATGTTGAAATTTCAGTTCCATCCCACCTTAGAGGGCTCTCAACCACACACTAGGGACAAGATATACAGGATAATTTTGGGTTGAAGACCGAGCTACTCAAAAGGTCTTAGTTGGGGCCTTAGGCCAAGTTCTCGAAAGAATCCTGGCAGCTCTTCATCTTCATCATATGAGCAAGAGATGCATGCCAGCGAGGTTACTAAACTAAAAACTCGCCTTGACACCACTTAATAATGTATTGAAGAACAACGAAGAATGTCATCGTTGCTTGAGTGAAAACACAAAGAAAATGATCAAAAGATAGAAGAAATGAGGAAGATGATTGAAGAGTTGACTTGGACACGGAGAGAACATTGATTTCATTGCGGTGATCTAAATATAATTTCATGTCATTGCAGGTTGAGAGGCTTAGGTAAACTAACGTCCACGATGCTTAGAATTATGTTTTTAGTTTTTAGTTTTTATTATTTATATAATTTCAGAATCTACAAATGTGTACTTTTTTTAATATTTGAATTAATTTTAATATAAATTCATATTTGTATTTTAATAATTTTTATTAATTTTACGTTTAATTTTTTAAAAAAAGTTGATTGAACTTAAATCGAATTTGTTCCCAATAGCAAAAAAAAAAATAAGTTTAAAAAATATGATAAAAATATTTTTCCGACGCACTAGGCACGTCGAGCATGGAAGCCTATATCGATGTCGTATCAGTCGTTCCTTTAAGTCGACATAAAAGACAATGTTGGCAATAAACTATTGTCGAAACTTTGACCAAACATCAGACAAGGCTTTTTCCCGACATTTTGTGCCAGTCGATGACGCCTGTGTCGGGCAAACGTTTCTGCAGACATCATTCAATTTGCATGTCATTTTTGTCTGCCTGTGTCGGGCAAACCTTTCTGCAAACATCATTCAATTTGCATGTCATTTTTTACTTACCCGATGCAGTACTGCTGACACTCTCCCGACGTGGTTATCTGTGTTGGGAAAGATATTCCCGATGCATTTTGTAATTTTTGCTGACGCATGTATGCGTCAGAAGAACTCCTATGAAATGAAAATAATTTATGTAATTGCATTGTGTTCCCTAAAGGTTTTCAACACTATCATTCACTAAGTCATCTACTTACATTTTAAGTTTTTTCCTTCTCAGGATTCATGTATTGCAGCCAAGTTTGGGTTAAATAAAGTGAGCAAGCTAGGCTGTTGAAGGTTGAACGAATAAAGGCATTTAGATTTTCTTTTGTGTATTAAGAACTCATGATTTGAAGTTAATAAGATTTGTGGTTTGCATTAATAAAATTGTGGTGGTTCTGCTACTTAACTTAGGTTTTAATCACTTAATTGTTTAAAGTTTAGAGAAACAAGGTGCGTTCTATTCTGCACAACAAGTAAGGACGGGTGCAGAGCGGAGCATGACAGTTAGAAAAATTGGGCTGGTGAATCTAATTCCTAGAAGAAACCTTTCTCAAACCCTAAGCCAAAATCCACAAGAAAACTCTTCCTCCTCGGTTTCCATCTCTTTCTCTCTTTTGGTTCCTTCACCCATCAAGTCCCGTAACCTAATTCTCAGTTTAGAAACTAGTAGATCAACACTATTGGTGGTCCAGTTCGTGTTTGGGTGGAGATTTGAGCAATTATAGGAAGCTATGAAAGACATTTTTCGATTAACCCTAATTTCCAATTATTTAAGGTTTCAACATGTTAATTCATTGGAATTAGAGTAAAATTTCAACCAAAGTCTGTTGCGCATGCCTAATGTTCCCATCATCTTCAACATCTTTTTAACCTTTAATGTTGAAATTAAACATGTAGAAATAATCTTCTTCTCTCCCTTAAATACCACTTCAACTATTCATGGTTTCCTGAATGTCACTTCTTTTTTCTGGCAATCCATAGATGCATAATAAGAAAATAGAAAGTCCATTCTAAGAATCACATCTAATTATTGTAATTCTAAAGGAATCAAATCTACGATCATGCTAACTCCCTCAATCGAAATTGTATAGTCTAGCAACCCTTCACTAACTATTAAGGCATTACCAACAAGTGTATAAATAACTAACTCACCATATAAGAGTTTTAGCATCCTATTAAACTTAGTCATGAATGTACTAGAAATGAATGAATGTGTAGCTTCCAAATCTAAGGTATAAGCAAGTATATCTCAGATAAGTAGTGTCACACCCCTTCCAAATCACCTGTTTCCAGCTCAAGAGATGGCGTGAAGCCAATAGTTACCATTCTTCTTCTATTGATACTTGTTGACCCTGCTAGCACTATGACTAAACTAAACATGAAATATAACACACAGTGGAAATAAGAATAAACTTAATATAAACACATAGTGAAATCCAACTTACAACAACCAACACAAATATGATATAAACATAAACATAGTAACTAAATACCAATATTTATACATCTCAAAGAAAAAACCCTGAACAACCCACATTTGCACTGTTGAAACAACCTCATGTACAGACCAGAGAAATACAATTGTTCAAGACATACTAGTTCCAAAACTCAAAGGAAACACTAGTGAAAAGACTTTTAATTGGGGTATGTCGTTTAATGGGTTCAAGATGCAAGAATCATGCAAATGTTTAAAAAATTACATCAAAGAATTATGGTAAAGTATTAAATGATGCAATCATATAAAGGTTGAGCAATGGAGTCTACCTCAATAATCTTTCAAGATTATTTATTTAAACCCAACTTACCGAAAGATGAAAACGGACTATAGTAGAGTTGGGGTCGAACCCAAAAGATCTTGTTGTGTAATAATCAATCAACTTGTTAGTAACTTCAAGAGCATCAAAAGATCTGTAGCAGTAATTTGGGATTTTCTTGAAACAATCGTGCAAAAGAGTAGAATGCTTAACAAAAGGGGAAGTGTGAAGAATGTACTCCAAGAACCAATTAAAAGTAAAATGAGGGTTTTCTTCAAGATCAAAAAAATTAGGAAAATTTGGTGTGCAAACATCAATTCTATCATGAAGTTTAAAAAGGAAAATTGCAACAATTGTGAGCTTTGATCAATTAATTCAAGAATCAAAACCTTTATTTGATTCTTGGATTAATTGCCTCAATTTTCTTGATTAAAATGCAAACTTACAATTAACCAAACTAATTCTTGTTCATAGTGCTTTCATTTTGAAAAATTTTAACACAAGAATAAAGAAATGATTTAAGATCAAGGACGTTCCTATTAAAACTCATTAGAATGTGAATAACCACTAACTCCTAAAAAGATTGTTGAAGCAATTTTAAGTGACAAACAGATGCAAGAATCAATTTTAAACAAAAGAAACTTAGCAAAGATTTATCAACAATGGTGTTAAACCACTCGAATAATTAGGTTTAATAGCAATGAATTAGGGTGATCAAGACAGATTAAAAGCTTTTTTTTACTCAAAGAAATCAAGGAAGCATGCTTCAAGATCACAATTAAGCAATTGAAAATTAAAGAACTCTCAAGAATTTAACCTTGCACACTTAATTCCCTAAAGAGTTACCTTATCCTGAAATTTTCACAATTTGATAGGAAAATTGTCGAGAGAAAAAAATGGAGAATTTATTATTGAGAGAGATTTTACCATTTGGGATTGAATCTTGGAGTAGAATTGAAAAAATAAAATTTGATATGTAAAAAGGAAGGAAAAATAGGATATTTACAAGAAAAAGATAAAGAAAATAAAAGAAACGAATATAAGATTCAAACCCAAGAGCTCAGAGACTCTCAGAGACTCAAAGCGGGAGTGATAGAAACTTTTGAAAGAGGAATTGGAGTTTAATTTTTCAGTGGTTGAGATTCAAACGTTCGAATTCGGGGTTGCACCCACTATTAGATGGTCAACACGTGGCAGGCGAAGGTTGGGCGCAGATGAAAATTCATAAAAGCTCGATTTCTTGCAGAAGATAGTGTTCGGACTCGAGACCTTAAGGTGGAAATTTAGAATAATTCTGAAAGAAGGTGGCTTGGCATGAAACGTGTGGCAGTAGACAACGACAATTTTTGGAAATTTTCATTTATTTACCATTTTACCCCTAAACTTCATTTTCCCATTCTTCATTTCAGATCCGTTTTAGGTGATTTTTGTTGCATTGTTCTTGTATCAAAGTCTAAATTTTTATTCTCTAGAAAATGATGAATTTATAGAATATATAGAGTGATGGAAGATGAGTTGCATACTAAAGTTACTACAATTAAAGCCTTAACAACTAGCAGATAAGTAGATGAAGTTAGGCCTCAATCCATAATCTCTACTTGGAAGGTAAGAAAATATTTTTAGAAAGCATGAACTAAAGCTCAATGAGGGACTAATTTTAAAGCTAAATATGCTTAATAAATCAAAAGTAATAAACAACTTAAACAAATACTCTTTAAGCAAGGCAAATACATTTTAAGCAAAGAAAAGCAATTATATATTTATCAAACTTAAACAGTTGTCTCAAACATTTCTGTTTCTCTTGCTCACACTGAATCTTCGTACATCTACGAGACGAAAATCTAGGTATCAATAAAGCCCTATCTTGTTCTAGCTACTATGAGATGGAAAATTTAGGCGTCCATAGAGGCCTTCGTCTCTAACCTAGTCTCACTGATGCAAACTCTAGGCATCTATTGAATGCCCTCATCAAATGACCTTTATATATAGGAAAATCTCTCCCGTAGGGTTGTTACATATCTCATAATATCTCAACTATAGACTAAAACATGCTCAAAACAATCTCATGCTTTAAATCATTGTCTTAAATTTGAACAACATGTTATAAATATTTCCACAACAGATTTTGCTTAAACAACATTTTAACATGAATACTTCCAACAACTTAGTAGTTGTATGCTTGTTCATAAATATATGTATAAAGAAATAATCTTTGTAAATTCATCAATCAAACTCATGCTTTGGAAATCAATGATGTAAATAAAGTATGGTTTTCAAATGAGTTAACTTAAAGCATGCTTAAACATATACCTACTAAATCATGCATAATAATCACTTTTAAATTCATTTAGTGATTCACAAATGGAAGTTAATCCCTTGGCCTATAGATTTTTCTAATCTCTTCTTGTTATGAAATTAGAGAATTTAAACTCATTTTAATCCTGTAAAGTGAAAAAATATCAAACATTAGCTAAAAAATCTAAAAAAACACCAAAAACACAAAATGGTGTCATGACACTACTGGCCATTGAGCATGGGAGGCAGGTAGCACATGAGCGCACACAGGCCCTCAAGATGCTTGGCCGCATTCTTGCCTTGGGCATTCGAACTCCCTCGTGTGCATGGCCTATAGCATGGCTTACACACCTATCCCATGTCGTTTGGTTATGTGGGTCATCCCACGTGCCCACTCTAAAACATAAAATATCATTACCTTTGAAATGGGCACAAGCCTAACACCTCATGCCTTAATGCTTTGTTTGTTGGAATTTATGTCCAAAAACTCATAGTTTGCAATCATATTATATTCAATAAAGTTGTTATTGATGCTATAATCTGAAAACCAATAAACTAAAGACCCGAGGCTATTATTGAGTAAACTTGAATTTTATGTAGAGACATAAAAGTGGATCAAGTTCGAGTATATAGCCTGAATAGTCTATAGTATACGAATACGTTTGGACACCTTATTATGGAGACACTATAGATACGGCCCACTTTGTAGTTAGTACAAACGATGTGATCCTAAATCGTTCATGTAGAGACATGGAAGTGGAGGCATCCTATATAAAGAGTTTACATAATACTAGAACCATAGAAATAGTCAATTTTAAGTTATAACACTCTTAACTTTGTAAAACTGACTATTTCGTTCAATGTAACTTAATCTTAATCCTGAGCTAACTATGAACTTCTGTTCACACAGGATTATCCTTAGATCTGTATACGTGTGAGCAGCTCAACCCAGGCCCAATAAGCCTCCCATTTCAGGGATAACACCGGGTGGATAGCTAGGCACATAGGGTGCAAGATGGAATTCACTCCTATCCACTCTAGGGTTAGTAGATAGGTTGTTGACTGAATCTAGGTCTTGAACAAGAAGTCCCACCCTCTCATTAGCCTGAGAGGGGTTCAGTTTGAAGGTTGGACCTTAAACCAGTTATTCAATAGTAGATCATTGAGACTTAAGGAGAAAAGATATAATCTCGGGAGTAAAATGGTACTTTGACCCTGTCGAGATTATAAACAACCTATGAAAGATTAACTTACTTATCATGGTTATATCACATGAACATAAATATATCTATAGTGAGGGGAGTGCAACTATAGGACTTAAGTGGAATGACTCGTTAGTTAACGAAGGTTGATTAACTCGGTCTAAAAGAATTTAACCAATTAATCTCAGGTCGTTGGAGTCTATGATCTATAGGTCTATTAGGTTCCCCCGCTAGCTCACAAGGAATCAACTTAGAACATTATGATGAAATAATTCGAATTGTTCGAATTAGGTAAAGAGAGAGAAATCGATAAATATATCAGATATAATCATCGATTATAACTTAAAATAGAGCTTCATATTTAAATATGATTTAAATATGAATATGGATTCATATTTGGAAGCTCGGAATTGATGAAAAAGGTCAAAGATGTAAAA